>JAWZYT010004641.1:0-96325 GCA_034508575.1 Petrolisthes manimaculis
GGTGAGGAATTGGTAGGGGAAAAAGGAGGGGGAAGAGAAGCTGAAGGAAAAGAGAAGGGGAGGTAACTGAGGAAAGGAAAGGCACCCTGACCCTTTCCCTCACCCTCCCTGGCACTGTGACCCTCTCTCCTCACCCCCCTTGGAACTGTGACACTCTCCCCTCACCCTCCCTGGCACCCTGACCCTCTCCCTCTCACCCCCTGGCACCCTGACCCTCTCCCCTCTCCCCGCTGGCACTGTGACCCTCTCCCCTCACCCCCTGACACCCTGACCCTCTCCCCTCACCCCCTGGCACCGTGACCCTCTCCCCTGGCACCTTCACTCCCCCTGGCACCCTCCTGTCTGGCACCCTTGTTGACATCTGTTTCCTGTGATACTAGAGAGGCTTCATGTCTGATCATTACTCACTGCCACACACCCCTTCACATCACACACCCCTACGTTCAATCACACACCCCTACCTCCAATCACACACCCCTACCTCCAATCACACACCCTTCTACCTCCAATCCCATATCTATACATCCCATCCCACATCTATACATCCCATCCTAGATCCTTATATCCCATCCTACATCCATACATCCCATCCTAAATCCTTATATCTCATCCCACACTTCTACATGTTCAATCCCACACCCCTATAGGCAACAACCAATCCCACATCCCTTCACATCTCATCCCAACTCTGACCTTTACATTTACCAACCTTGTATTTTTAATTAACATATCTTTATCTTAATTATATAACTTCATGCATCTTTAATCCTCAGGTCGAGAACCCAAAACGTTTTAAAATAACAAACGTCACTTTAAAAAAATAACTTGAGAGAGAGAGAGAGAGAGAGAGAGAGAGAGAGAGAGAGAGAGAGAGAGAGAGAGAGAGAGAGAGAGTGAGGGTTCGGTCTTAATGTAAATTTAATGAAGGTAGTGTTGATGGTGATTCATGTCTCTCTCTCTCTCTCTCAACCCAACCATTCCTTATCCCTCCCATACTCCCCAATTCCTCCCCCCCCCCTCCTCAAAGTCGCCCCATTCCCCTCGTGTATACTTCTTCCCCTCCTCCTCCCTTTCTACTCCTCTTTTCCCCATCCACATTCCCTTACCAACCTTTAATACTCCCTTCATCCTCCTTCTCCTTCCTCCCTACTCCCTATCCTTCTCCCTCCCTTTTTCCCTCCTTCTCCCTCCCTTCCTCCCCTCCCTCCTCACTCCCCTTCTTCTTCTTCCTCCCTACTCCCCCTTCTTCTCTACCTTCCTCCCTACTCCCCCCCCCCCCCCACTGAGGGATGTAGTCTAGTGATTATTAAAGACTTGGATCAGGGAGACAGCCCAGCCACCTGTGTCAACACCCACACCCACGCCCAACTAACCTACTTACATACACGCCCACGCCTAGCTAACCTACTTACACACATACATACACGCCCACGCCCAACTAACCTACTTACACACACGCCCACGCCTAGCTAACCTACTTACACACATACATACACGCCCACGCCTAGCTAACCTACTTACACACATACATACACGCCCACGCCTAACTAACCCACTTACACACACGCCCACGCCTAGCTAACCTACTTACACACATACATACACGCCCACGCCTAACTAACCTACTTACACACACGCCCACGCCTAGCTAACCTACTTACACACATACATACACGCCCACGCCTAGCTAACCTACTTACACACATACATACACGCCCACGCCTAACTAACCCACTTACACACACGCCCACGCCTAGCTAACCTACTTACACACATACATACACGCCCACGCCTAACTAACTTACTTACACACACGCCCACGCCTAGCTAACCTACTTACACACATACATACACGCCCACGCCTAACTAACCTACTTACATACACGCCCACGCCTAGCTAACCACTTACACACATACATACACGCCCACGCCTAACTAACCTACTTACACATATACACACACACCCACGCCTATTTGTTTTAATGTGTGTTCACTCCCATTTTTATCATTATTTTGTTTAGTGTAATATGTACATTTTCAGCTTCCCAGTTGCTATTAGGCTATTTAATAAACCGAATATTATTATTATTATTATTATTATTACAGTAGCATCCTAACACTACACACACACACAGCATCATCTTAACACAATGCTACACACACACAAATTCATCATAACACTACACTGCACAAACATACACATTCTCATCCTAACACAAACTCACAGTTTCATCATAACACACACACAGTTTCATCCATAACACACATACACACACAGTCTCATCCATAACACACACACACACACACACACACACAGTCTCATCAGATACACATACACACAGAATGAAGTAGGCCTAATCAGTAGCCAGTTAACACACACACACACACACGTAATGATTTCATGCTTATCTTCTTGAAAAAAATATACACTTATGACATCACAGAAAAGGAGGAACGCTATTGGTTAAGAACTCTGACGTCACGAGGTATGGGGGAGGGGGAAGGAGGGGCTTGGTAGGTTCAGGTGGGGGGGGAGGGTGACCTAACACTTAACCCGTAGTGGGGGCTGACAACCAGAGGGGTGGGGGGGGGGGCATTATACCAACAACACACACACACACACACTATTATTATTATTATTAATTCACTTAAGTATTTTTATTATCTATATTATTATTATTATTATTATTATTTTTATTACTACACACATTAATTCACTCAAACATTTCTATCATTATTATTATTATTACGACACATTAATTCACTCAAACATTACTATTATTATTACTATTATTATTAGTTACTACACACGCTCAATAATTCCCTCAAACACGAACATTCAGAACCACAACAATAAAAATCACCGGCTGACATTCCTTAAACCCAAAAGATCTATTAAAATTCAAATCAAATTACAATAATATTCATCCATCTCAATCCATTACGTCACAGAGATGGATATCACGTGAGCAGAGAGAGAGAGAGAGAGAGAGAGAGAGAGAGAGAGAGAGAGAGAGAGTGGAGAAAGAAATACATAAGAAATGAATATAAAAAGGAGAGTGTGGAGAGGTAGGTAGAGAAAGGAGATAGATAGTGGAGAGGGAGGTAGAAAAAATAAAAAGGAGAGAGAGAGAGAGAGAGAAGACAGGCTAGCTAGGGCTTTGCATAAATGAATAATAAAATAGAGGATTGGATGCGAGTCGTACTGGAGTTGGTGAAGTCCATTGGTACATTAATTTTCATCCCAGTGTCACAAAGAATCCTTCCTTGCCGCCCGCCAGCCAGCCAGCCCGTCCCTCCACCATGCCAGACGTACGAGGATCAGTATTATTGTTTGTTTTTTTAATATTTAACTCCTCTCCTTCTCCGGTTCTATATGTATGTCGTTCGTCATGTGTTTAATGTTTAGGTACTCAAACATACACAAACACACACACACACACATGAAGTTTATATACTGCTAGTATTAAGGATGAAAGCATGCGTTCTTTTTTTGTTGTTTAGGTACGATAACTTCCCGGGAACCACAACATGCGGCAACAAGCGTACCAAAAGATTGATACTCCCGTTCCAAGTGTACAGAAACCCCGCCTCTGTGACCTCTGTATGTATGTGTGTGTGTGTGTGTGTGTGTTGGCCTTCACCATCCATTCCGCGTCTTTTCTTCCTGTAACGAGGATAACTATAAGCCAACAAATGATTCTCAGGACTGATTTATCGGTGAATTGAATAAAAGAACTCATAGCCGCCTTCATGTTATGACTATTTGGCTTCCATTACCCGTGACGTGTTTGATAACAGACAAGGGTTTATGACCAGCTTGTGTGTAGACCGACATATTTCCGTCCTTCATAATAGATAGACGTAACATAACCTATAACCTTCAGTTTCAAATTCCCCCTGACAGTGTAGATATTACGCGGTGTTTCTTGTCCTGGGAAATGTTTTTGGACCCCCGTGATGTAGTCGGAAAATTGGAGGGTTAGTGAGTCCTTCATATATTGCCCCGAAACACACACACATACACACACACACACAAAGGAGCTTGTTTTCGTGGCACAGTCAGGAGGAATCAGAAGTCACCAAGTCTCATACACGATCACAGGGTCCCTTAATTGATGGAATATATGTATGCATTTTTTTTTTCTCTATTCGCTGCTGAGCCTTACAATTTCTATCTCACCAACCTCACTTCCACCTCGTAGCACTTTACAACCTCTCTATCTCACTTGTATCTTGACTCGTCCTCACAGTTCCTATCTCTCCAACCTCACCTCAACCTCGTAGCATTTTTCAACTTCTCTACCTCACTTGTATCTTGACTCGTCCTCACAGTTCCTATCTCTCCAACCTCACCTCAAACTCATATATATAACTTTTCCACCTCACCATTCACCTCACCATTCACCTCACCACTTCCCCTTGCATGACACCCTGCAGTTTAACACACTCGTCGCCGGGGGAAACGTAATAAGGCTCACCGATACACAATAAGTCTCAGGAATTTCGCCCTTGTCGTCATATATTCTAGACTTGTCTCCATTCCACCTATAGTATATTATATCCAAGATTTAAAGAATACAAGGTTAACCCGCGTAGGCCTTAAAATGGTCCAGTCCGCGCATGACGTGTCACGGCTGAATCGAGTGAGGGTCCAGGGGATGAAGTCAGGTCACTCTATTCTCAACCTCACCTGCCTTCACATCACTGGAGCTCTCTCACTACGCGCTGACATGGCCAAGTGTTCGATGAGAGGATGCAAGTCAAATCAGAGGGAGAAAGAAAATGAGGCTATCAAGTTTCATCGCTTCCCAAAATGTGAGGATATGCAACAAAAGTGGATTGCTGCATGCAAGAGCGAGACTTGTATAAATGTTAAAAATGCAAGGATGTGCAGCCTTCATTTTAAATCGAGTGATTACAAGAGAAATCTAATGTACGAGCTCTTGAATCTGCCAGTCCGGCCAAACTGTGTTCTTTAGTGGATGATTTTTATTTAGCATAGTTTAATTGCACAACTACTAAAATATATTTCAATAAAATTTATTAAATAACTACATAATTTATTTACAACTGAGGAATTCCTTTATGTAGAGAGAGAGAGTGAAAGAAAAATTATATTATAGTCTGGACCATGCGAGTTTGACATAGTTTGGCCTTTCCATTCCGTACTTCAGTTTTCTTTCATCTAATTTCCTTGCTCCCCCTTCATCCCAACCCCCGATTACCAAGTGACGTCACGACCATGCGCAGTTCCCACGAGCGGGTTAACCTTGTATTCTTTAAACCTTGATTATATCAAGGACCCTGTGATCGTTTTGGAGGCTCGGTGGCTTCTGATTCCTCCTGTCTATGCCACGAAACAAGATCCTTTAATATGGATGGTGTTTCATGGCAATGTTTGAAGGACTCGTTAACCTAGGACTCGTTAACCTCCAATTTTCTGACTACATCACAGGGTCCCTTAATTAAGTCAGATTGTAAGGGAGGAAGGGAGAAAGGGGATTTAGAGGGGGGGGTGTATAGCGAGGAAAAGTGTAGGTAGTTAAGGTATAGTTAGCTTGGATAATATGGGGGATAGGGAGGGAGTAGTGTGAGTAGTTAGCCTAGTGGGGAAGGGGGACAGTAGTATGGGTAATTTGAGAAGTGGGAACAGTGGTGTGGTTGGTAGTTTAGAGGGAGGTGAGGTGGGAGATACTGAGGTAGTTTAGTGGAAGGGGGTGTGGGTGGTTAGGTTAGGGGATTACAGACTTATAATTAATTTGCAACTGTGTCAGGGAGAGTTACTTACAAAAGGACAAGTTATGATATTAAAGTTTTAGATAATTATACCCTACGATACATCTTCAGTTTTTCATAGTTTATCAGACAAATACTGTAGAACAATTAATTATGTAAACAACTGTATTCCATTTTCACTCATAATTATGTTTATAACTTTTTCAAAAATGTTCACCCCTATGTCCCCCCGCGTCAAACTTGTCCCCTACTCCCGCACCCCCTTAATTAATAGTCTTCCAGGTATAGAATAAGCTATTAAGACAATGATTGTGTGAAGAAGAACTTAGCCACTTTCTTTTTCACTGACATCTCACTTATCCTAATTCTTTGGTCCACTTTTCCTTATTACGTGTCTGTCTCACTTTTCATCATTACTTCCTCCGGTTGTCTTCGAGGTCTACTGTACTTGGCCACTTTTCTTCATTATATACCAGAGTCTCCTGTAAACTGTCTTCCGTCTGTCTATGTCCCGTCATGTTCTTCCGCTCGACATTAATCACGGTAGTAAATCATAATACACATAGCACTTGGCAACAACAATAACACCTCTCTCTCTCTCTCTCTCTCTCTCTCTACCACCTCCTTTCCTTCCTTCATTCTCTCTCTCTCTCTTTCTTTCTCTCTCTCTCAGATCTATACCACCTCCTTTCCTTCCTTCATTCTTTCTCTCTCTCTCTCAAATATATACCACCTCCTTTCCTTCCTTCATTCTCTCTCTCTCTCTCTCTCTCTCAGATCTACACCACCTCCTTTCCTTCCTTCATTCTCTCATTCTCTCTCTCTCTCTCTCTCTCTCTCTCTCTCTCTCTCTCTCTCTCTCTCTCTCTCTCTCTCTCTCTCTCTCTCTCTCTCTCTCTCTCTACCAGGATGAGGAGAATGGGACCAGTGACTGATCATACACTACAGGTGCGGAAACTGCTAAACGAGTCACGAGATGGGAGCCGTGTTTAGGGGGTCGCTAATTGAAGTCTACCAAGTTTCTTTACAATGCAAATAAACAAACATAATTATCTCCTAGTTGTGTATTATCAAGGGGAGGATACAGTGTTGGTTACTCATACTCCGGAGCCAATTATTTCTCCAAACTATTCCAAGCAACACAACAGGCAGGACATCATTATTTTTTGTTATTTCTTCTGGTCCTGTTTACTGCATGGTATACTTTGGAGGAATTAATTAAGGTGCTCCAATGTATGTATGTACCAAATGTATACTCTCCCCTTAACGTGTTTTGTTTGTTTGTTTGTTTGTTTCCTGGTATAGGCTATTATAGTTTTGGAGGAATAAGTAGCCCTCCATTTCACCAGCACAAAGTTATTTATGCCTATAACCGGTACTCCCAATACTTCATATTTGTATTCAGGTCTTGGTGAAGTTTCTAATCATGTTACATAGGTACTGGTTAAACAATTACAACGCTTATCCTGTTTCATATTTGCTTGTGCTCGCTTAATACTCGATCAGGCTATTCGAAGCAAGCCTGGATACACATTTTGGATTACGAGTGTACAGTACCTACATACATACACACATACACCCATGGTACACCACACAGGGAGTTCGGTAATCTCTGTTCCAGCCAGGGTATACCCGGTGGGAGTGGCCGCGACGAAGGACTCCGGCGGGCGGCTTCTGCGGTTTTGGCGACTCTCAGCTGGGTGATTTAAGGCCCCATTAGCCAGACGGAGGAGAGTGGGTGCGGGAGCCTCAAGGGTCGCCGGGGTCTGTGGTCCACCTTCTCCCAGACTCTGCCCCAGACAACCAAGTGAACCAACTTCGACCCAAAGGACTTTCAGGAGGATAGAGATGTCCTTTCTGTCCTTCCCCTGCACCTAGAACCTATATAAGAACTTTCAGGAGGATAGAGATGTCCTTCCTGTCCACCTAACCTGTACCTCGACCCAAAGGACTTTCAGGAGGATAGAGGTACCTTTTCTGTCCTTCCCCCACTTAACCTAGCTCTATCCTAAGGGCGTTCAGGAGGACATGTGCTCGTCTGACAGTACCGGTATCCTACAGAAATAGTAACTGGTCGTGGAATATTACAGCACCAAACCCAAAATAAGTTACATAGAGTTACATAGATACAGACCACAACAGACTTTATAATTATGGTCCACACGAGGTGATCTGATTTGAGGATTACAGGTAGATAATATATTACACCCCAGTGATGTATAGTCGTGGATAGGGATAGCAAAGTAGAAGGCTCTCTCCCCACCCACCACTCCCACCGGCTTGAACCGTACATGAAGTAGGCCTAATCACTCCTGGGTTGGCAGAAATACACCCCAAGGAAATTTTACAGGCATAAAGTACGGTAGGTGAAATTGGACGAACTCGCCACTTGTATTGTGAAAAGTTATTCAGTAATAAACGTTGTTAGTCAGGGATTAGACGCAAAGAAGTCGACGTTTGAAGCTGACTACGGTGTTACGGGGAAGCCCATTCTATAAGTTGACGACTCGGATAAAAAAGAAATTCTCGGATTCGTGTGAGTTAAAAGATTTACTTATGATTATGCAACCTTTTCCTCTCATGTAATTTCATTGGTCGATAGTGAAATACTTATTGCAGTCCATATTATCTATAAGAGAGAGAGTGAGAGAAACACGAAATAAAAAAATGAAGGAAAGATGGAAAAGTGAGGGTGCAGGGTGAAAGGGAAGGATGGGGGGGATAAAAAGGTGTGTGGGGGGAAGGAGGGGGGATAAAAATATGGGGGGGAGGAGGAGAGAGGGGGGATAAAAGGGGTGTGAGGGAGAGGAGGGGATAAAAGGATAGGGGGAAGGAGTAGAGGAGAGGGGGGAGGAGGAGAGAGGGGGAATAAAAGGGGTGTAAGGGAGAGGAGGGGGGGATAAAAGGATAGGGGGAAGGAGTAGAGGAGAGGGGGGGATAAAAGGGTGGGTGAGGGGGATAAAAGGGTGGTGGGTGAGGGGGGATGGAGGTATGGGAATTATCCTTATGATCAGGTAAACAGCACTGACCCACCAGCCGTGACCCTGATAAATACATACCACAATATCACCCAGACTCCAGTTTAGTCACATCTTTCTCCCTTGTGTGTGTGTGTGTGTGTGTGTGTGTGTGTGATTCCCGTGTATACCCATTATATAGTGTGTGTGTTTGTGTGTGTGTACCAATTCACGTGTATACCCATTCTATAGTGTGCGTGTGTGTATGTGTGTGTGGTGTGTTTGTGAAAGAGTATACCCATGCTATAGTGTGTGTGTGTGTGTGTGTGTGTTATGTTATGTTATTAGTAAGTTGACGATAAGTATAAAATATATAAATTACATACTTATCAAAAAATATTATCGATTTATCAGTTCTCGACTCACAAGGTTTTCAATAAAATATGACCTCTCTTGACCTGACTCTTTGCCTGTCTGTGTGTGTGTGTCTGCACGTGGTGACAGGCTATTCCCTTGTGATAGTGTGTGGGTGTGTGTGTTCCCGAGAGCATATTATAAGTATTATTATTATTATTATTACCAAGTATTATTGCCATTATTATTATTATTATTTTTAAAAGTTTATTCTTCTTATTATTATTATTATTATTTTTATTACTATTATTATTATTATTATTATTATTATTATCATTATTATTATAATTATTATTATTATTATTATTATTATCATTATTATTATTATTATCAGGTACTATTATTTTTTTTCTTCTTTCGATAGGGCCGTATACAATAAGAGAATCCATGATGTTCACGATGCCACAATACCGGTACGATGGCTTTGTATCGTATCTTAGGAGGCATCGTACCAAGTTAAAGCTACAGATATTTCGAATCTTATGGTATAGTTCTCTAAATGTATGTTGTTGTTTTATATTTTTTATTTACATTAATCTTGTTTATTAAGTTCTCGTGTGTATGTTTGTGTGTGTGTGTTTGATGAAGCTGTTAAAGTGTGTGTGTGTGTATGAAGGGGGAGGCTGTGTCTGCATGTATGGTGAGGCTGTGTGTGTGTGTCTGTGTCTATGTCTGTGTGTGTGTGTGTGTGTGTGTGAGGAGGAGGCTGTGTCTGCATGTATGGTAAGGCTGTGTGTGTGTGTGTGTGTGTGTGTGTGTGTGTGTGTGTGTGTGTGTGTGTGTGTGTGTGTGTGTGTGTGTGTGTGTGTGTTACAGTACCCATCAGATCACGAGTACCTATAGTATCTGCCAGAACAAACAGCAGTTGGGCTTGAATATAGAGAGGGAGGCATGGAGGAGGGGAAGGGGGGGGGGAAGAGAGAGGAGAGGAGAGGAGAGGAGAGGAGAGGAGAGGAGAGAGAGGAGAGGAGAGGAGAGGAGAGGAGAGGGGAGGAGAGGAGAGGAGGTGGGGATGAGATGGGGGGAAGAATCTAATTTAAATTTTCCAACAATAGGAAAGGTCTTGATCGGCCCTTCCCTCCCTCTCTCCCTCCCCCTCCCTCCCTCCCTCCCCCTCTCTCCTGTATCCTATTTCCCTCGGCTGTGACTTCACTTTTATTACATTGTTACATCAACCTCTGCTAGTAATATTTTAATTGGTAAAATAATGAATATGTATCCCATTTGATTATTCATTCGTATCAAGTATGTGTTTTTGTGTGTGTGTATCGTGTGTTGTGTAGTTTTACTGTTTTAATGACAAGATTAAGTCGAGACGAATGAAGGATTGGGAGGGAGTGATAATGAGGAGGTGAGGGAGGAAGGGAAGGAGGGAGGAGTGATGGAGGAGGAATGGAGGGGAAGGAGGGGGAGGGGGGTTGATGTGGGAGGGAAGGAGGTAGGGGGTGATGGGGAGGGAAGGAGGAAGGGAGATGAGGGAAGGAAGGATGGAAGGAGGGGTGAAGAAGGTAGGGGTGATGGGGGGAGGGGGAGGTAGGGAGATGAGGGAAGGAATGATGGAAGGAAGAGTGATGAGGGAGGGAAGGAGGGGTGATGAAGGAGGGAAGGAGGGAGGGGTGATGGATGGGGGGTGAATGGAAGGAGACTGTGATGCCCTGGGGTCATGACCTGATACTGACCCGATAACTGGATAGTGACCCCACCTCTGACCACACTCATGACCCACCACTACCACTACCAACCACACTCTCATTTATTCTACCACAACAACCATTAAATCTACCACACTACTACCACAACACCATCATATCTACCACACTACCACCACCACCACTACCACTACCAACCACACTCTCATTTATTCTACCACAACAACCATTAAATCTACCACACTGCTACCACAACACCATCATATCTACCACACTACCACCACCACCACTACTACTACCAACCACACTCTCATTTATTCTACCACAACAACCATTAAATCTACCACACTACTACCACAACACCATCATATCTACCACACTACCACCACCACCACTACTACCACCAACCACACTGTCATTACTACTACAACACCATCATATCTACCACACTACACCACAACACCATCATATCTACCACACTACCACCACACTCTCATCACTTCTACCACATTACGATCATGGTAGGCTTCCATCACCACACTTCTACCACACTACCCCAAGTCACCACCACTACCACACCAGTAGGTAACATCACTTCCAAAATAACAATAATCATCATCATCATCAATCACCACCTACAACTCTGAACTCATCACACCAAAATTACCACCATTATCACCACCACCAAAATACATAATTATCACCACTACCACCACCAAATAAATCACCATCCTTATCATCGACTACCACAACCACCAAATTATCATCACCACCATCACCACTCCACACCCTCTGTCTGCTCCAATCACCACCAAACGCATATAAACCACAGTCACACACACTAACACATCCACCTGTTACACACACACACACACACACACACACACACACACACACACACACACACACACACACACACACACACACACACACCACCACCTGGCCACACCTGTACCCATGCACCAAACACATAATATATTTTTTTCTCCTTGGAAATAGATGTCCTATATAGGGATTTTTTGTTGTCCCAGTAATATACTATGAATAACACAGAAGAGATGGGTGGACATACATAATAATTCTCGGGGTGTTAATATGTTGTGTGTATTTTTCTTTCCAATAAACCAATCCAGAATAATTATTGTTTTCATCTTTCGCACTATAATCATCAAATATTATCCTATAGTCTGTGTAAGAATTCCTGTGACTATAAAAAAAAAAAATAACCCAAGATCTAAACAGACACCTCCACCTGCGCGATGGCTGACCTGTCTGTTTAGATCTTGGACTAACCGTACATACAAACGCTGATCTGCGGTTTCATTTCCGAGTGTTATGGGGTGACTTTCTGATATTACTCCATCATCATTTTTAGAACCTGATGAAACTTACTTATCACGTTGTACGGCCAGAATGAGGGAGTGAGAGTGTAGAGAGTGAAGTATTGTATGGCGGGACATCTCACCTCACTCTCCCTCCCTCCCTTCCCTCCCACTATAACCTACAGGTATACATTCCCTTTCCTTTTTGCCTCCTTCCCTTATTAAACAGGTCTGTCCTTGGGTTTGTCACACCGGCACGTATTTCTTCCGTTTATTTCCTCCTTTTCCCGTCCATCATCCTCCGATCTAGAGCTATAGTTTGGCTCGATTAGATTTTAGGTTGTCCCCTACATCTCCTGAAACGGGTTGGAGGACGTAGGAAGCCTTAGATTGACCACAGGACGAAGGAAAATAGACACCTGCTAATTTACTCTTCTGTCCCGACCTCCATCTCCTTTAACCCTGCCATAGTCGATATATCTCATAACATCTTGCCTCATCACCACCACCAACACTTCTACTGCCACTCACTACTCTGACTCTCCTTCCCTCCAGCCTCCACTATAACTCTCCCTTTACCCTTGGTCCCTCTCTCCCTTATCTTCTCACTGCATGTATCATCCTGCCTTTCGTTGTTCCTCCACTCTCCAACCAACCATCCATCCTTGATTCATCTTTCTCTCCTTTCATTCTTTCCACTTCTTCCCTCTTTTCTCAAGGACTGTATCACCCACGGTATCACCCACCCACCCTATATATAAATATAATATAATAATAATAATATTATTATTATTATTATATTATATTTCTCGTCGTTCACCCTCTCCCTATATACCTTTCCCATCCACTCTTTTCCCTCTCCCTATTCACCCCTCTCCCTCCCTCCCTACCCTTCCTCTACTCTCACGCCCCCTGGCATCAAAAGACGGGACAAACAGGGGAGTATTTTCATCACAAACAAGTCCTAACATCGACTCAAGAAGGTTGTTGTGGGACCAAACACGTGGGGGAACATTACCAAAACATTAGCGAGGGTGACTCTTGGCTTGTAAGAGTTATGTGAGGGGTCCCCTTAGGTCTCGACACACACAAACAGGGAAACTTGATTGATTCAGCGTGTGTGGAAGTGGTGAGATGAGAGAGAGAGAGAGAGAGAGAGAGAGAGAGAGAGAGAGAGAGAGAGAGAGAGAGAGAGAGAGAGAGAGAGAGAGAGAGAGAGAGAATGTATACCAATCGTTTTTAGACAGTGTGAAGGAAGGAGGGGGAAAAGAGCGAAACATTCAGTGCATACATCTCACGGGAAATAAGCAGAAAGACTAAAGAAGCCATTTAAAAAGAAAAGAAGGTATCAATACGTAAGTAAGACAACAAAACTCCAACAAATACATAACCAAATACATACACATAGCACTAACCATCATAAACAGACTACATAAATAAAATAATACACAATTGCATACATAAAAATTGGTACATAAAGTCCATAAATTAATAAATAAATAAAATAATATGAACACAACAAATTAGACAAAAAACAATGAATAGCTTTTAATTCAGACAAGTTTGGCCAGAGGAAAATAAATTAAATAATGCAAATGGATACCGTACATACATTCATACATACATACATTACTAACCAAATAACCCTCATCTCTTCCTTCTTTCTATACTCTTGATAAAATAAATACCAAAGAAAGTGTGAAGGAGGGAGAAGAGAATGAATGATGTTAGGTGTTTGAGGATGGAAGGATGGGAAGCAGTTAAGAGAATGAAGGAGGAAAGAGGGAAGGAGAGGAAAGTGTTGGCAAGAGAATGAAGGAATGAGGGAAGGAGTTGTCAAGAGAATGAAGGAATGAGGAAAGGAGTTGTCAATAGGATGAAGGAATGAGGGAAGGAGTTGGGAAGATGAAGGAATGAGGGAAGGAGGAGTTGTCAAGTGGATGAACGAGGGAGAAGCTGTCAAGTGGATGAGAAGGAGGATGAGGGAGGAAAAGGGGTTAACTGACGGAGGGTGGGGTGGGGGGGGGCAACAGGGAGGGAGTGGGGGAGGGGAGGGGGCAACAGGGAGGGAAGGGGGGCAACAGGGAGGGAGTGGGGGACGGGAAGGGAGGGGGGCAACAGGGAGGGAGTGGGGGAGGGGTAGGGGGAGGGGTTAGCAAGGAAGGGTGCTGGTGACCCCCTGACCCCAGACTGATGAGTAGTTGGCGAGATATGGGTGTTGTTCCTGGGGAGGTGATAGCCATGTTTGGGGGGCGGGGGGAATAAGGGGGGGGGGGCGCTGAAGAGGGGACGAAGTGATGATGGTTGAAGAGGGGGGCTGGGGGCGCTGAAGGGAGTGGACAAGTGAGGGGGACCGGGGGGGCTTAGAAGAGGGGACAAAGTAATGATGGTTGAAGAGGGGAACTGGGGGGGGGGGGGGGCGCTGAAGAGACGGGACAGGTGTGGGGGGTGGGGGCGTTGAAGAGAGGGGTCGGAGAGATAGGCTAGGGGGCGATGAAAAGAGGGGACGTAAGGGTGACAAGGGAAAGGTAAGGGTGACAAGGGAAAGGTAAGGGTGAAAAGGGTACCGTACTGGGGAAAGAGAACTGGGTGGCGGGTGATGGGAGTAGGTGAAGGGGCGACATATACCGGTGAGAGAGAGAGAGAGAGAGAGAGAGAGAGAGAGAGAGAGAGAGAGAGAGAGAGAGAGAGAGAGAGATGAGGGGGGGTTACTTCCAGAGGTGCCTAATACATCACTCTCCCTCCCTCCCCCTCTCCTATAGCCTAGCCTAGCCTACTCGTCCCCTTATGAGTGAGGTTATCTACACCTATTTATACTCCCACACTCTGACAGCCTCACTTCCTTATTCCTCACTATTCATACCTACTCATTAACCCATCCTGGCCCTTGGGAAATCACAAGTCTCATGTTTTAAATATTAGGAACTGATTATACTGATTACGACAGTTTTGTGTGTGTGTGTGTGTGTGTGTGTGTGTGTGTGTGTGTTTACGACTTTCCCGACAGCACAAAACCCTGAAAAAATCCTCTAAATATTAGGAACTGATTACACTGATTACGACAGTTGTGTGTGTGTGTGTGTGTTTGTGTGTGTGACTTTCCCAACAGCACAAAACTCTGACAAAATGTTCTAAGATATTATTATGCACTACTGACAATTTTATAATCACCTTTTCACACTTTTGTTTAGTCATTAGATTATATCCTCAGTACTCCATTGCAATATATTCTCGGTCTGCTGCTGTCAATCATCTCTAACACGCCTCTACCAATGTTTTCATATCGTACAAAAAAAAATATAATAATAATAATAATAATTCCGTTTAGTGTGAAATAAAAAGCTTAATTAGGGTTAAAGATAGTTTCTAGTTTTCGTTAATATTATACCAAAGTTATACTCTAAAGTCTAAACAATAGCTTAAGGGGAGATTACTTTGTTGATAAATTGGAGGGCTGCTGATTCCTCCAAACTAAGCCATGAAACAGATCCTTCACTATTAGTAACAGTGAAGTCATATGTTTCCTGGCATAGTTTGTAGGAATCAGTAGCCCTCCAATTTACAAACAAGATAATTTTCCCTTAAGATAAATAACAACTCGCATCGGAATACAAGTGTAGCCTAGTAGTTAAGTAAAGTATAGCCTAGCCGGTGACGACGTTGGAAAGCGAGGGATTAGGCCATACATTATCCTACAAAGACTTGATGAGGAGCTTGACACTTTCTTCACAATGCTTAGGAAAATACAGATAATTCCTTTAAACTATTTAGAGAATATTGGCAAAGGGATAGACCTAGTATGTTTAATTTCATAACTGCTGGTGAATGAAATGCCTCCAATTTTCATATACGTTCACAGGGTCTATAACACATGAAAGTTCCTATTTACAACCTTGTGAATGTGAATGACGAAAGGGCAGGGGTAAGAGTATGATTATTGTAAGGTAGTGTTGGCAGAGTATGTATATAATTATGTAGCCTTGTATGAAGCCTATGTATGTGTGGCGATAGAACATGCAGGGTGAGGGCGACTAGGCTACTGAGTGAGTGAAAGGTATGGCCTACGATAAGCCTTACTAACTATAGGAACAGGGAACCCTATGCTAAAAAAAAACTGAGGAATGTAACCAATCAATAGCCTACGACGGTATCATAGCCAAGTGAAGGTGTAGTGATGTATTATTATCATCATTATTATTATTATTATTATTATTGAGGAACCCGATAACGTTTGCATTTACCGAGATATATAAAAATCTCATACAATTTAACATTATTACGTTCTGTGTTTTTCCGATCTAGAGCAAATGATTCCTCCAAACTATTCCAATCAACAAATAGGACACTCTTATTTTTCCTTACTTGGTCCTGTTTCTTGGCATACTTTGGAGGAATCAAGGCGCTCTAATGAATCTAATTAAAGTGTAACATCTCCGTAAGAGAGTTGTATAAATACCCAGTTAGGCTACCATACCGTATTTCTTTTGTCACTTTAGAACAGTACCGTATTTATTATAGTACAAAATATCTGTACCGTATTACTGAGAAGTTTGTACACGTCAATGAGGTTATAATATAGTATATAACACTGAGCATGAGAAAGTAGTCATCGAAATAACTGAAACTTTCAATCGATCACACTACAACTGTCAGAGGCATGAGGTGAAGTTTTCAGTCTGCCAAAAAATTAATTAAATATATATATAATATCATTATAATATAAGGCAAATATATATAAGTATCACCAAAACAATCTAATTTCTTCCTCATTATAAATCTTTACTTTCACCACCTTGTCATTACTATTGACAGTAGCTACGTTATGTACACACACACACCTAACTTTATGGTACATTTAACTAATAGCTACGGTACCTTTCAACTCAACACGAGAAAAAAAAACATATATGAACACCGTATTCAGAGACAACAGACCTTGACATAATTCATAGATCGCCTATATTCAATGCATGTTGAGTACCATAGTGTAGAGATACTTGATTTTTCTTTGTTGTTTTGTGTGTGCGTACATAAATTATACAATCTCTCTCCCTACGCACATACACAAAGAAAGACATGCACACTTAAATGGCTTCTAGGTACAAACGGCAGCTGGGAAACCAACACGAATGAAAAACATTTGGTTAGACATTAGTGAAAACATAGAATTGTACTGTACACATCGTCACATACACATAGCCTACACAGTAATCCTAATAATTCCTCTGAAAAGTTTTGTTTGTTATATAAGTGAAAATTGTTGATAACCATGCTAACTATAATAATAGTTTCTCTTCCCCTAATGTTGCGATAATGACTTCCTGATTTATAATATACATAGCCTAATCAGAGGCCAAACGCTCTCTTGGAATTTTTATAGCCTACTGCACCATACATAATACCTAGGTCCCTGAAATTATTTAACAATAACATGCATTTCACGTACGTAAGCATGATATTAAATATAAAACCAGAGTATACGAAAATCACTCTCAATCCTACTAACCACTTCAGTGCATGCACGCAGGAAACCTAACAAGGTAGCAGCACAAAAAACCTACAAGTTCCCTAAAAAAAAAAATTCAATATCATGCACTCTACGCTTATGTATGTATATAGTATTAAACACAAGAAACCAACCTAGATGAAAATAGCTCTCCCTCATACTAAACAATTTCTGACCAGGCAAGCAAGCAAGCAATTCTATAGCGGGTAAAGGAGCCTAGCGCAAGGCAGCCGTCCGTCACCTGCGACCCAAGCGGTCAAACGCATTGTTGTGCTTTTAGCGGCGGTGGTACATGGGGCCGTATGCAGGAACATTCATGGTGTATACGATGGTGTGGTACCGGTACAATGACTCCATATACAAATAACAAAGCCCTCGCACAGTACCACACCATCGTATACACCACAGATGTCCTTGAATACGGCCCACAGTCAGTGGTGGTGATAATGTTGTCGCACCATCAATCAATTTAGGGCAGCAAAATGACCACCTCAAGGGAACATTCTTTTAACCGTAGTAGACTGGAGGGGAACTGATTCCTCTCAAACGATGCCACGGAACAGAATCACTATTAGAAATATTAAGGTAGTCTGTTTCCTGGCATAGTTTAGAGAAATTAGTAGCCCTCCAATTCACCAGCAGGAGAGTCTTTTTAACGTCTGTGATACACGGCTATACAAAAAATCTTTATACCCAACACCTGCAAGATGCATTAATTAGGATGCATGGCGATCCAATAACATGCACTCTTATTAAATTTTAATCTATTATTTAAGCATTCTGACAGGTGTATTGCTTTGGTTATACACACCTGTCTAATTCAACTTAAGATTTTCGACTTGTATGTACAGTAGTATTGTAAATTAATTATATATAAATAATACTTTACCGTTATCTACCGAATTACAAGATATTTTCCCGTAAATTATACATTATGCCCTGGGATAATTCACGTCATCATATCAGTTCTCTAAAAACTTAATTAATGAACTGATAACAGCACCAACTGTAGGACAGCGAAAACTGACAGTTTCTCAAGCTCGTTAATTAGTCTTTGATTACGGTATTTAAACAAGCAAGACAGCAACTAGAGACGACCAAACCCAATGTACAAACTAAAAGACAATACATATAAATTTCAAGCACTGAAGGAATTAATCACAAGACCAATAATGATTTATTGAGCCTGGTGTGTGTGTGTGTGTGTGTGTGTGTGCAAACCAGGGAAAAATTTCACTTTCAATAAAATTACTCGCATTTGTACTTGATCGACAATCATGTTTAGGGATAAAATATTATTACTATTATTAACATTGTTATTATCATTATTAAAGGGTGTGTGGGTGTGATCAGGCCACTCCACCCTATTTGCATCTATCGAAATCTATCGAAATACTGAACCAATTAAAATAGCAGCTGAAACTTTAAAAACAATAAGCGTGTTATCTGTTGATCAGCAAGATATATAGACTACAGAATTAATCAATCACTGTCTTGCCTGAGGGTAGCAATCGCGTGGTGGCCCTCACACAAGTGTATTGCGGTATAGAAGAACATAATTTTATAGAGAACAACATATAAGAACATACAGCCACTTGCCAGCAAAACTTATTATTTTCTTGGTAGCTATATATAGGCTAAATTGACGTCTAACCTGATCTCCCTTCCACCAAAAATTTACTACATTCCTCGGATATTTTCTCCCAACTGTAGCGATGGAATGGAATGTAATTGATAAGCTTATCTTATATTATCAAGCCTAAGAAAGCGTTTGAACCTATTGTCACAGGATGGAAAATTGTGTAAACCACTTTAAAAATATATATAAATACGATTAAATGCATCTCACCCTGCACCAGAGCAGTATATGTATAAATTATTCCACAACACACGCAGATGCTTTTAATTTAGTTACCTGAAGGAGTTAAAACGAGGTTCAAATACAGACCATAATTAGTTAATGTCTGAAATAATTTACACTGACTAATACTCAATTGAAAATGCTATTTACTATTTATTTACCGTACAATTTAGGTAATACGTAACTGACATGATAACACACATCATAACGACTTCTATTCGGGCACCATAATACACCTGACAAAAAAACTTGATAACATAACATAACGTACCGTGCTATACGCTGCTAAAAGGTAAAAAGGGGCCATGACAGTCTCTAGCCAATCCAAAACTTTTATCTCACACAACAGGGATATTCACACTGCTCTGAGAAGGCATCCGGATTATTCACACAATGTACACAAAACAACCCAGTCAACCCACGTGAGGATCCTAGTAACCAACCAGCCAGGAATGTGGGGGCTATTATTTCACAACCAAAACAAACCCACGTTGACTTGAAGGAATACCACAACAACAACACAACCAGGTGCTATATATTCAAGAACGTTTGTGGCGTATACGATGGTGTGGTACCATTACGATGGCTCCATAGAACAGACGATATAACAGAGCCGTCGTACCGTTACCACTCCATCGTATACTCCACCATGAATGTTCTTGCATACGGCCCCCCCACCCCCTACTTTCACAATTAACTCACCATGCGTCCGTCTTCCTCCAGTTCGGGATTCTCCATCTGGTACACGGGCACGGGTTCTCTGTTTTTGACCCGAATTTTGACGGATTTATCGGAACCACACCGCGGAACAATATGGAAACGCTTCTAGTGATGGATGGAAACGCTTAACACACCACCTCACACGGACCACGGGGAACAACTAGAAGAAGAGGCAATCTTTGAGGGCCATGGCCATCCCGGGACCCTAACTAAGTTGCCAGATGTCACTGTTTGGGGATTACTGATATCAGGCTCGGATTATAATTTGCTATGGTGTGGTAAATCGTAACTGTTCTCTGATATAATATAGTTGGTGCGGTGTATCACGTAGAATAATGTCGAAGGGCGTATATATGTGCTGTGTTTATGAAGCATTACGTTATATGTACTCTTATAATGATGTAATGATAAAACACACCCACACGATGTAACGATGGCAACCGCTTAGTGCGCGAGCTGGTCTGAGGGTGCCGTGGGTGTGGGCGTGGCTATCACAGTAGGCGGAGTTTGATGCCATGTGATGGACCAATGATAGCAGTTTGATAGCGCCGCAGTGGCCCTCTGTTCGTCACCACTGGTAGGGGCCGCGCCGCCGCTCTGTCGTAATGGTTAGGTTGCCTTGGTTGGGCGGAGTTTGATATCAATTTGATAGCACACAATGGTGTCCCCAAGAATAACTGGCCAGTCTGACGAACCAACATGGCAGATATTATGATATTATTACTGATCTGGGCTTCCAAGTGACAAGTGTTCCACCGGCAGCTAGAATGGCATTGTCCATGTAAGGAGGTCATCAAAAAATCAATAAAGACGACTGCATCGAGAAAAATAATTCTGAATGCTACGGAGCAAATACAAAATCTAGCCTGTATATTACACAATAGAGCAATAGCTTTGAACAAATATACAAAAAAATCAATGTTAATTTTGATAACAGGAAAAAAACTAAAACAAAAAGGCAATACTTATGTAACAAATGATTTACAAATAATGGAAATCAATTATAGTCAATGTAAGCATAAAACTTTCTTATTTTGTCAGGTAGGCTATACGTACGTAGATAATTGTTTTTTGTACACGGACAGTACACAACAGCAGGTTGCAAGCTGAAAGGTACCTACATGACAAACAGGAGCAGGGAGGGTGGTGTAGCAGTAGGTGATAAAGGAAAGAAAGAATTGAGGGAGGGAGGAGCGAGGTAAAGTAAAGTATTGAGCATCTTACCCTCGCTTAGCTACTGTGCTCATCTCCATCACATGGGTCTTTGAGGCTTTGGGGTGGGGGACGGGTTACGACAACTACCTCTCCTTGGATAATGAATGTCTGAGGATGAAAGACGACCGCCGGATCAGACACCGCCCTAGGCCTGGTCAGGATCAACACACACAAGGTCGGCCAGATTGGTGAGGTCGCGGATGGGGGGGTAGTTTGGCGTGACGTCACGCTCGCCGCCTTGGTCCAGCCAGGACTCAGCATAAGTAGCCAGA
This sequence comes from Petrolisthes manimaculis, assembly GCA_034508575.1. NCBI lineage: Eukaryota > Metazoa > Arthropoda > Malacostraca > Decapoda > Porcellanidae > Petrolisthes > Petrolisthes manimaculis. The sequence continues at coordinate 21,656 of JAWZYT010004641.1, forward strand.
CCAAGTTTAGGAACAATCTAATAGATTCAGGGTTTGTGCTAGAGGATGGTACTATCATTACAGACGAAAGCATTCGTAAAGTTGTAATGAAAACAAAGACAGAGTATGAGTTAGAATATAAAGTAACTGAAACTCATCTAAAACTTCGAGGACAGCAGAGACAGAGGGTGAAATATGCAACTCAGTTGCTTTCAAAAACATGTGCAAATTCCATACGATATCTAGGCGAGAAAGGGTAAGCAAAAACTGGAAACAACCTGCAGATTTTCTTACTCTGAATGGTTTGACGTCATGAATCCTCAATAAACAGTGAGAAAAAAGAGCGATGTGCTTTTGGCCTACACAAAGAGATCCAGACAAATGTACTGCTGAAAGTGGTAAAATTGGTTAACCCGGTAGGTGCAGTACTTTGGATGGATCGCAAGCACCAAGTTTCCTGGGTTAAATACAAGACCACTGCTTCACTCAGGATACCACAGATACCCTCCTCCCTTGGTGTTACCAGGGGAACGCATTTTCTCATCTGGTAAGGGTGGACACAGTGCTGTCACTTGTCTCCAGTTGCCCTTGTAAGGTTGGAACTCCTGACAGCCTCACAGTCTATAACGTTGGCCACTAAAGCATTGTGTAAAGAACGGAGAAAGGAAGGATTAAAGAATGAAGAGGTGAAGAATTAATTGGAGAAAAAAAATGCACCAAGACTCGGAGGACCCTGTAGGACATATGAGTTGATGATAAAGAGTAGGCTACGGACAGTAAGGGGATAGAAGGAGAGGAATTGAAAGGGTGTACAGTATTGGGTTTGAAGGGGCGCCACAACTCATAACATACTGCCTACATCACCTCAGGCAATGTCTCCCCTATGGGAAAGTGTTGCACGTGTGAAAGCTCAGCCATATACGAGCCACTCCTTTCACATCTTCAAATTACCCTTCTTGCCTTCCTTATCTTTCGTGCTTGCGGTACCTTCTCTTTATTTCCTTACCCCTAATGCTATGGTAATTAAACAATCTTTGACTCAAAATATTTATTGTCATAATTTTTTATCATGATACTGTATATATATTATGCAATCTAGAATACAGAAATAATAAATTCATGAGTATACATTACCCCTTAAGCTACAACTTTGGCGTCTGTGCCCCACTCGACACGAAAAGCCACTGGCTCAAACTAATCCAATTAGCAAGATATATATAAACCAATATTCATGATTAAATATCATACATTTAGATACACACATACAAGTCCTCTGCAGCTCTGTACTTGCACCGTTTATTGGGATATTGGGATGCAGTGACTAAACACGATGCAGCTTTATCATCATTTAACACAAGAATTATTGACCATTGCTCAATTCTCATACTTATTCTGCAAACTGCTTGCAAATGTTGTACACACCTGCACAAAGACTGTGCGTCTTTTAAACATCAATTATGCTCCACATTAGGAGATTGAACTTGCAATTCTAAACTGGCTCAGGAAACAATATTTTATGAACAAGAATTTCCTTAAATGCTCCTGTGCAGCACTAAATCATTTCCTCTTGGAGCACGTCATAATCAAAGCAAGCATGAAACCACAAAAAAAAAAAAATAATAAGTATTTTGGTTACATTCAGTATGCTAATGTTGGATAATGTGGAATATAAGACATGTAGTTCGTAGCTTAGCAGGCTTAATTCTCAATGTCGAACATTTCAAGCACTTTCAATAAAAAAATTTTTTATTTGCTATGGCAGATCCTTTTATCAATACTTCTATTATTTACTAAGACCTCGAATCTCTACAATACAATATTTTGCCCTCTTCATACTCATTCAAATAAAATTCTGACCTATCTGCTAGAAATCTAAATTATGAAGATGAAAGGCATTATGACTAAATATAGGTAATTCAAGTCCAGTGAGGTAATAACAGCCCAAAACTCCCTTCTCTACCAGGGCTACATGTCAACATATACAATGTAAAATAAAAACAAATCTATAAATATAATCTCATTGACTGAGCAGTAATGTAAATATATATACTGTACTGCCTCCCCTATATATTAAATGTCAGACTATATAATTCTCTAAGTTAGGATTCAACTGTCCCTTTCAGGCCTTGGGCAGTTTTCTTTCTAACTCAATAACTATAGAGCTAAAGTAGCTTAACATTACCTGACAATTAACAATCTCTGATATTTCAAGTAATGAAGTTATAACAATCCATGAACACTGTTACCTTTGCTGTAAAGAATGTATGCAAGACTAACAGCAGCAGTAAATATAACTGTATACTGTACAGTGTATTACATCATTATACTATACTATGCCAGAGCTTGTTATCAGCATAGAAACTTTGTCCATGACTGTACCAAATTATCACATACACAGGTCAATTTAATATACCAGAAAAAAAAAATTGACACAAGATATTCCCTTATCTCAATTACGTCACTAAAGAAAAATATAATCTTCTCATATTATCATTTGTTTTTTCAACTACAGTACTTTTATATCATCTAAACACTGGAAGAATAAAAAATAACAAGTACAATTCAATTAACTAAAAAAAAATTCAAGTCCTCACCAAGTAAAATACAGGTATAGGTAACTGTAGAGTATAATTATGATCCATGATGTACCTTGGCAAAACTATACAGCTATGGTACCTTCTGTTTGTGCTTCAATGTCAGGCCATCACTGGCAACTGGTTGGCAGCCTTCACCTAATTGATCTAGCATGGTAGACCGGCCCCTTTACCAGAGTTGGGTTGCAAGGGTCATGGATGTTGTCTTTGCTTGTACACTGTATTTTGTTATTTGAAGTTACTTTGTATGTAACTGCATAACACAGAAGAGTTGAAGTTTTTCTGTCTTAGAAAACTACAAAATAAATCTATTGTGATATAAGAATCATCACATAACTCTTATATCCTTATTAACTTGATTACTTGTAGGTGCCGTGCATTTTTGTATATAAAGCAAATGAGGTTCCTTAGCTGAACCATGAAACATTGGGCAATAGGCAAAAACATTCATGATGTTGACGATGGTGTGGTATTGGTACTATGCCATAGACAAACAACAGTCATCATATTGGTACCACCCGATTATCAACACTGTGGGTGTTCCTGCATACAGCTCAATGTTACAGATCTTGCAATACATAAAAATTGACATTTTGTCATATACTGGTGTAAGAGGCAGACCCCCAGTTAAATAGCAGAACAGAGTGGAAGAGTATGCAAGGGAGAGAAGGGCTTGACCAAGTAAGGAAGGAGTGTTGGAACAAGGAAAAAGTTCCCGGAGGGAACGAGGCGTCAGAGCTATATAGATAGACAGACTATTTTGCAAGAGGGGCTCTTCACCAGTTATATTCATCCAAGTATCCTTTAATAGAAATACACAAACATTATTTCAATAATACTGTATAAATTGGAGTTTGAACCAGTAAATAAACACCATTATAATTAAGAACCCTGGTGTAAAGATAAAATCTAAGTTTCACCCTTCTTCCACAACCATACTGCAGTATTAAACTAAAACAAATCAATAACAAAAGGAACTATGCAGTCCAACAAAGATTCAGTGTAATATTTTAAGCAATTTTTTACCTTTAACATGCAACAATTATGAGCAATTGCACATGTCTTCCCGAGCCATTTATGAATTACCAACTTGTCTTTGATGCCCATTATTCAATCTCATTGTCAAGTTCCTATTAACTTTTTCTCATAACTTCCTAATGCTGTATTATTATACAATAAACATCGACAGCCAAGAATACAGTATATATAATGACCTCGTCTTGATGGTATAAGACGTACTATGTATAACGAAATATTGGAATTTTATAAAAACTATGTTATGAAAATTAAAAATAAGGTAGAGAAATACAGTAATTGGCAAGTATAACTTGTGTCTCAATGGATACATTAACTGAAATTTTTCATAAGCCAGTTACTGATACCTGCTTGAGCAACAGACAATACCGACTCAGGCAATTGGGGTGAACTCAGAGCTAACTTACTTTTACTCTTCAGTGTGTTTTCTTCATTAGATTCCATCATTTTTCTTATTGGGCTTTTTGATGAACAAGATAACCACTGCCTTTTATTGAATGCATCCTTTTCCTCTAACTTATTATCCCTGGCCATCAGTCTTGAGTTGGCGTAGTCCTTGGAAAGTAGCCATGGTTTTTCGTTATCCATCAAGAATCCTACTTTGAAGTTTGACAAGGTACTGGATGATTTGTCTGAGATACTGTTTGTTGAGCTGTCAAGAACCCAACTTTTGTCTAACTTACTGGTGTGGTCAATGGATGCCTTTTTCAGGGCCTCTGTCAAATCATCTGTTGTAATCATGCTCTCTTTCTCGTCCTTTTCATTTTCCTTCTCCTTTTCTTCTTTTTCTTCCGCTACTTTCATGTTCTGGTTCTTCATGTGTTTTAGAAGCCAAATGTTTGAGTGAGCCGAGAGTTGCACACGAGGTGAGGAGATGGTATTAGTACAACCACCCAGGTTTAGCCACCTCTCCACAGGGGCCTTATACATGGCACGCTTCAGAGGGATGGGCACACTTGACTGCCTTAAAGACTGGTCTGGCAACCACCCGTTGTTGTCCGAAGCAAGAATTTTGGCCATGTGATCCAGAATTGGTCGGGCTCCTTCTGCCTGAGACAGTGTTCTCTTCCTGCTTGCCCTTGCTCTGAAATCTGCAGACTGCTGTAGCTTCTCCATAGCAGCTTCCTTACACTTGTTTTTGCACACACAGTCATTGAAAGATTGACAAGCTTCATTTGCTTGGCACACATTCTTGACCTGCAGCTGTTGCATGGGAGAATAAGCAGCCTGAGTGGTCTTGCTGCTCAACCAGCGAGATTTATCACCAACATACAGATGCAGGTTTTCTATCTCACACATTCCAGAGGCTGGAGTGCTGCAGCCATCCTGGAAGACAAGATAATTTCATCACTACAAATTGTATATATATACCGGTATATATATATATATTTTTTTAACAACTAACATCTAGACAAAAGATAACTATAAGATTGTAGTAAAAATTGAAATATCCTACCTGGAAGCAACAAGTACAGTAATTAGATAATGTCATTACTACAAGTTGTGCCAAGCACTCAGGCCATATGGCACTAAATCTAGAATAAAAGAGCCAGAGAGGCTTGCCAGATTCGCCAGATGAAATAATTATACATATTTTTTATGGGTATACAGTACTAATAATTGGTTGTTGTATATCTTCTTTTTGCCATAGAATTATTCAATACAATTTTAAAAACTTTTAAATACTGTAGTTAACGATATGTAGGCATAAATAACGAAAGTAACCTAATGTAGATAAATTGGCTGTAAACATACGACGACGACGACTCACGTCTACTTTTCACATTTTATATTTAATTTATGTGATTTTGAGTCATAATCTGTCACTACACATGTATATACAGGCATTTTGAAAAATATATAATAAAGCAAGAACGTATACACTGGCTGAGTTTGAATTGTGTACTCATTCTGGATTTGAACACAAAATATTTTTTTTTATCACCGTATCAATGACTGTATGTATTTGGCTTTATCAATCTTTATAAACCACCTTATTGCAGTAAGTCTCACTTCAGAATATAGTTTAACTATCTATCACAATATTAAATGGGTAAATAGACTTCAATTGCTTATATTTACTACAAGAAACATTTTATATCGAAAGCACTGGGTTCTTGTCGATGCCCGTATACCTGGCGAATCTCGTAACTTTTTGAGAGTTAGTGGATGGGCCCATTCAGGGAAAAAATACAAAGACTCTACTTCAGAACGAAAGACGATAGTTAACATCAACAGTTAAATTACTTTTAACTGAATTTATATATATACTGTACACAGAGGATGATTCACCATGTACACTCTCTCCAAAAGGTATCGGGTCACTTTCACATCGAAACAATATGACACTATGGCCTGCAGTTCAGATGCCATCACCACGAAAACTTTTATTGCGATTCACATAATGATTAATTTTAGTTCCAAGTCACTACAGTATATGACTCCTCAGCTTATCTCATAATAAGTAAATCGACTGAAACTTTTCTCACAAAATTCAGCATCTTTTAATTCCTAATTGTCAAGTAATTCCTATGGCCTGTCATGTTAAACAAAATGCATTACTTTCAATTAATACAAATGGCATAGTGGCTATAAGATCATATTCCATCTATTTTCACATCTTTATGTAACACTAGGCACTTCAACAGTAACAGTATTTAATGTGTGATGACGAGAGATTGGTGGCAACTCACTGTCACAATTACCAACCCAAATGATAATGCTGACCATGTGACTTAATGTTCACTTCCAGAAACATCGTGACCAGGTGGACCGATACTTTTTGGAGTGTACAGTATATGGACTGTGGTAAAATTGCAAGTGTTTATAAATCACACATTTGTGGCTGTTAGGCATGAACGCTCAAATGTGCTTTCATGTAGTTAATTATTATGATTATTTTTTTTACCTTGTCAGATCCATAGTGACTTGGAACAATTTCAATGCTGGAGGAGTTGGAGCTTTGTGAAGGAGTGTTGTCTGTTAACATGTCAAAGCTGGCAGCACTCACAGGTGCAGAGAATTCAGCTTCATCATCCTGTCCAGCCCCCAACTGCAGTCCATTCAGCCATGTAGCCACATCACCAGACTTGCTCACAGCACCAGGAAGCACAATGCCCTGCAATATGTTTATAATTAAACCCAATGCCTGCATATAGAAACAAAATGATAAAGTTATCTAGTTTTTTTAATACAAGAGCCATAACAAAAGGATTACTAAAATTCATATAAAAGGTATACAGTATACGTACAATAAGATACTGTAAATACAGCATAATGTTTCTGAAATATTAACATAATGTTACCGTATCACAAACTATCTACAACTAAAACAGCATGCCATTTTTTGTCTTGCCTAGTTATTCATGTGTATAATTCAAATGATAATCACACAAGACAGTGACACGACTTTTGTCTCTGATAGTACTGTACAATGTAGTTCAGTAGTCATGTTTACTTTAAACGATTTCTACATTACATCCCTTCACAAACGCATCCATCGTGTAATTTGAGAAATCCCTGTACAGTACCTCACATTAATAATCATGTGTATGGATATTACAGTCCTGCATAACAAAATTCTACTTACTGATTTTTTAATTTGAAACTTCCAGTAACTAAAGGGAAAATCAACGAAACCAACTGACCTTCGATGAGCCACTCTTCTCTGAAGCAGCATTTGCATTCTTTGCAAGCCAGGCATGGTTGGCGAGGCGAGGGAACTGTACAGTAATGTGTAGTGGTGCCCCAGGTGCTGCCACTGCCCCAGCCACACTCTTGTGCAGAACATCATGGTCTTCATCCTCATACTCCTCCACACTGGTAAAATAGATGATGATGCTAAGTCTCCAGTGTGTCTAAAATTCTCTACCACTACTTTCTGCTTAAGTTATGAATATTCCTCAATTAACATCTACTCCTTTCTGCTGAATTTAATTTCCATATTTAGTTTTTTTCTTTCAGTTGACTGTAGTTGTCTCCTAATAGCAAAAGCATAACTCGGAAAGTATATCACCAGCCAATAAGCAAAGTTGCAATGACTGTCTACAGTGGTTTAGGTTAATGATGCATAAGTAAAAAGTTACAAACCTTGTGGGAATGACAGGTGAGGTGTGGTGGGTGATTCTTTCAGGTAGTTGAACAGAACCAAACTTTGAGATGGCCGATGTGAGAGGAGCTTCATCAAACTGCACTGTAACTTCACCCATACCCTGAACATCTCCCTGACTGAAAATACAAAGGCAAGTTACAGACAGGCACATTTTATCACTGCATACTTTTAAAGATCTTATCAACCAAGGCCTTGTTGCTAATAAAACTTCCTACTCATTATGATACTGAAAGCATCCAAAGCTGAAAACAACATAAATTACTGTCCTTGTAATACAGGTATAGTGCAATCACACACACTTTATATATATATATAAATTATGGAAAACCATTCCACCAAAACAATTTCATATATGAAAAATATATTTCCATGTGCACTCAGACAACCTTAAGTACAATGAACAAATATGGTAAATTTTCTTAGCTATCTGGTGCAAAAGATGAACACTGATGTTATGTGATGGCAAGTTATCATTATTCAAGGTATCTGAAAAGTCTGAGAATCTGCCACTGTAGAGCCAATTAATCTATTGAACATTCTCAAAGATGGGAGTATAGGTTGAGCATTCATCCTTGAGCCACATTATTAAGACTAATCATTCATGACATGTCAGACAGAATACAGTATTTATGCAACCTACCAATCCATGTCTTCAACCTTAATCTTGGCAAGGGTGGCAGTATCGGCTTTTGAGCAGCGCTGGAGGAGGTCTTTGGTGGCTGAGAGAGCTCCTTTCTTCTGCATTAGATTAGCCTGACGAGATCTCAGCCCCACTCCTTCCAGGTAAGTTACAACCTGTAGCATCACAAAAAAATTTGAAAATTAATTGTAAAACGATCAATAAGTACTTCACAGTGATTAACTTAAAAAGTTTTTTATCAAATAACAGACATTCAATATTGTACAGGTAATTCATATACAGTTACTACAATTTATTCTCATCAACAGAAATTGTCTTATGCATTATGATTTATAAGCAATCAAACTTTAAAAGAATCAATGCATACAATCCAGACTATACTGAACTCAGAAATATGCATTGAAAATCAATTAAAAATGTATATGAAGTTACACTATTTAGCCTACATGAAAGATATCCCCGTCAGCATATTATGATTTAAGGGAACCAATTGCGACAGTAAATCTAAAATTATATAATTGCAACTAATGAGGCAGAATCTCAGAACTCACAGGAGGGTTTACTTATAAAAAAAATGTAAATGAACTAAGTACGGTATGTTGAATCATATGGTATAGTTCTAGAATAACTGGAAAGAGTTAAAAACCATTACCTCATAACAAAACCTCAAGGCTGTGTTTACACCAAGCGAGTCGAGTCAAGGCGAGTCAAGACGATTCATGACTTCTTGAATCGCCACATTATTTCAAATGGGAGAGTTTACACTAAGCGAGTCGAGTCATGCCGAGTCAAGGAGATTCCAAACTTTTGTCTTTTAGCATTAATTTCATGAATCCATAATCTTGGATGCATACACCTACTCTTTCGCCGCTTGAGCTACAGCAACACCCATATTTCAGCGAGTGTTTGTGTCCGTCCTCATCCAAGGCTGTTATATAACACTACTCCTACCTAGTCCCAGTTGAGCTTGATTCCGATTTTATTACTCTGTTAGTGGGAACGACGCTGATTCAAAATGACTCTCCTTGACTCGACTTGAATCGCTTGGTGTAAACGCAGCCTAACCATCAAGGTCCAAGGTTCTCAGTGGTTAGGATAACCATTTGGCATTAGAGTTTCAATATACCTTAGGATAATCATAATCAAATATGAACCCATAATCACTCACCTCCACTTGCCTCACTAGTTGACGCTCTCTCACACGCAGCGCCTCAACCTGACGGTCTGCTGTCTCGTGGATCCTAAGTTCTACCTGGTAAATAGAAAATCCATACTGAAATAAATACCCATACTGTACAGAAGAAAATACTGTACACGGCAATAGTTGAGAAGAGGCACATAAAAGGAAAATACATACAAATTTCCTTCATATTTTGGTTGGTGGTTGTTTTTGTATTATGAAGTCATTACCCAGTGCATTTTGATCAAATTTCATTGCCTCCCCTATGTTGTTTTGGCCAGTGTAGGTCCCGGTCCAGATTAGATTAGGTTCGGTCATGTAAAGTCAGGCTAACTCTAAAAACAAAAAGATATTAACTATTTCATGTGTTATTTATCTGTTTCACCAATCAATCCAGTCACTTGGAGGAGGAAGGGAATTAAACATGGACAAAATGCACTGGCACACTTATATTTCATCATAGAAAAATAAGAAATAATGAATGGGGGATTTGGATTTTCCAAACTATGCCCTCGGCAGGTGGCAGTAGTGAGGCAGTCCCGATCCGTATTTTATAAAGAATTTCAAACATGTTTTACAGAGCTTTTCTGTGCACATTAATACATTGAGTGTATTTAATATTTATTTTTACACATTTCATTCGAAGTACTATCATATGTAAAATTAAACTGTATTCATGTAAACAAGTATCGGAGTTTGTTTTATGGTATTAATACAGACAGTAGAAATTAATAGGCAGTATATCTATGCCACTTAAAATACCAATTGGCATAGAACAACTTGTAATAAACGAAAACAAAATTTGAACATTGGAAACTATGGCCTGGCCAGAGTGGTAGCACCATCTCAACAAAAACAAACACGTGCATGTTTTAGCAGCGTGAACTTGGTCCCACTGAGCGCACTCAGCTCACTTCCAGCTGCACCAGTGGCCGCTATATGAGCAGTGAGGCACACAACACCAGGAAGGCATAGCTTGAAGTACTCGTGGCGGCAGTACCTGAGAGACGTCAGACGACTGTTTGTTTTGGTTTGGTTCTGCGTTCTCGACTAAATTGCCATGTCAGTCGCTTGGAGAGTGGTATGCAAGAATCGCTGTATAGAATAACTATATACAGTTAAACCTCGTTATTTCGGACTTCGGTTATTTCGGACACAATCTGCTGGAGATTTTTTTTTGTCTGAATTTTGGTTTCTCTATTTTTTCCTATTATATTATTTACATTATACAGTAGGTATATTATTTACACATCATTACATACCTATTTATGTATATATACAGTTGACTCTCGAATAAATCCGAGGAGTTCTTATACAAAATGAGTGAAATCATTATGAACATGTCGTCTGCGAAGCGTGGGTGTGAAGCGTGGGTGTGTGTTGCCACCACTTCTCCCGCACTCCTTCCCCCCCCCCCCCCCTACCCTCAGTCTCCATTCACCCTAGCTCAAGGTCAAGGGAATATAGGCCTAACATGGGTTGTCACCTTGTGTTTAACTCGCTCATTTTTAGTAATTTACGAGTTAACCACCAGCTTCATGCCAGGTGGTGCATTTACAAAACGGAAGGTCATGTCCTTCGATAGAAAGAAGGAAGATGTTTCTCGAATAGATAAAGGAGAAGGGAACACCAGAGTACAGTATGGCTAATAAAATGTAAACAATCGATATCCCGTTATTTTCCCCCTTCCCCCTACCACCTAGACCACTACCACGCATGCGTGATTTGTTATCTTTACAAGCGCGGGTTGGAGACTTGGAGTGGTTGCGTATTACTACATCATTCTTGTTTTTATTAAACAGTATTAAATAGCTACTCTGATACGTCCCACTATACGATCACGGCAAGAAATAAACTCATCTCTTCACCACACAAGGTTTAATAACATTTAGGTATATTATTTACCCATCACTACATACCTATTTATGTAGATATATCTGTATTTTGTGTTAATTTTTGTACAAACACGTTTTTTTTTGTTTTTTTATTTTTATTTCGTACCCCTCGTAAAAATTCGTCGCAATTTCGGTCAAACCGCAAATACGGACACCCTCTCCCCCCTATTAGTCCGAAATAACGAGGTTCAACTGTACGTATATCACCATGTCACTGTGTATACTTTATTATATTAAGTAGTACCACAGTATTTAATATATTTCTACGTCTGTAAATCAAATACAATTAAACTTGTGCTGTGTCGTATTAAAAATAATGATGACTCGACCTGTATTTGTCGATGCCAGCAGAGATAGAAAATTTATTTATATTGTTTTATTTTCATGAAATCATCAATTGAAAGTATCAAAAACTGTATGCAGAACTTTGTAAAAAGTATGTTCATAAATGCTGAATGCATTTGTATGCTCACTGAATATTCAGTAACATAAAACATGAAATACGTAAATAGAGGACATTCCGGGAGAGGCCCCCAAGTGACATCTGGTGGTTGAGCTTAGAAAATCCCCCATTATAAAAAAAATTGTGTTATACATTTCTTTTAAAGTTTACCAATAGAAAATACACAAACTGACAATCAATACACCTTTGCTCCATTGATTTGGAAGCTTAAAACTCTGGCAAAATTTATTGGCAAAAATACCATACAGTAAACAAACCGGCGAGGCTGACCTTGCGTGCATATTCCTGTAGGTTATGATGAACTTCTTCAACTTCAGATATGTATGACTCAGCCTTGGCCAATTTCTCAGCCACTTCTTGTTCTAGTTCCACCAGGGACATCTGTGGAATAAATAATCATTAGTGAAATATACAAGGTGAAGCCAGGGACATCTGCAGAATAAAAAATCAATAATGAAATATACAAAGAGAATATTACAGTAAAAAATTAAAATTAAAAATTAAATAATAATAATAATACCGGTACCGTATAAAACTGTCCTTGCCTTGTTTATCTATTATATTACATACATATCGTACATTACCCAGGCTAATCTAATCTAGTATCTTTAAAAACCAAGGTTACATCTATGACACATCAACGGGCCCTATGCAACAACATCCATGGTGTTTACAATGTCATGGTACTGGTACAATGGCTCCGTAGTACACATAGCCTAGTGTCTACAGTATAGAATTATTGTACCGGCACCATGCCATCGTCAACACCACCAATGTTCTTGCATATGGACCATCATCATATTGCGGATAATGGGCCATATTCAAGAATATTCTTGGTGTGTGCGATGGAGTAGTACCGATATGACGGCTCCATAGACAAACAAACAACAGAGCCATCGTATCAGTACCACGCCATCATCAACACCACAGACGTTCTTGCATATGGTCCAAAAATTAACCAACAAACTACAATATTGGAAAACCCCATATGGATAATTATTATACATAATTTCAATGTAAGGGAGATTCCAATACTTTTTTTCCTAACCGTACTTTGCCCTGGCTAATCTATACTGTTATCTCTGAAGACCAATGGCGTATCATGCACATGCTGCTACATTAAATATTTATGTGACCGATTATGTAACATTTAACTTGTCAACAAGTCTGAGTCAATACTGCAAGTCATATTAAGAGGGAAATTCACTTTTCTTACATTGAAGTGCCATGATTCCTCCAAAGTATGCCAGAAAACAGAATCAAACAAACAAAAATAATGCTGTTCTTTCTGTTCCTTGGAATAGTTTGGAGGAATTGGATGCTCCAGATTTCCCAACACAGTACTTATTTCCATCTTAAATAGGACAAAAAATGGATAATAATTACGATAAAAGAGAAGAAGAGAAGGGAGGGGCGGCCATTCCCTAGTAAAGCCGAGGTCACGTACACACACACACACTCGTATTTTACTTATTTTATCCATTATATACTTACATACATAACTCATACGTACACCAATACACACAAAACACTTACTTTATCCATTATATACACAAATAAATCACAATATATACCTACACACATAAATACACATATAAATCACATATGTACACACACAAATTTATCCATATACTTACATAAATCACATATACGTACACACACACAGTCATGTATGCATTTATGTATATGTATTTACACAACCCTTAATAAAAAATAACTTAAATATTGGATTAAAATAATTATATACCAAGAAAAAAAATCACACCGACTCTCTTGGCAACATACACACACGTCATGTATGTATTTATATATTTACACACATATACATACAAACATACACACACACATATGTATACATGTTAATCGACTCTCCATGTGTCCAATAATTAGACCAAACACATATAACCATACCTCTATGGTGTTAAAATAGAGTAAATGGAGATGATGACAACAACAATACACCTCTTCCTTCAGTGTCCAGCCCACCACTGTTGCCAACTGGGTTACTGGGATCGAGTTGCAGTGTTGCCACCCGAATGTTATTATTATTATTATTAAAACGGTAATTCTTTCAATAGATACCATTATTATTATTAAAACGGTAATTATTTCAATAGATACCATTATTATTATTTAGCTTTCCATCAGGCTATGTATGTTTATATTATTATCTTATTATAACCTTCATATTTGCATCCATAATATAATAGGTAAATAGAGAACATCTGTTAATTAAGTCTATTGTCTTTTTAACTACTGAAATGTTTGTGTACAGTATACTATATAAAAAGGAACCAACATTTCCAAAGAAAGGCTTAATTTTCGACATATATTTCCAAGATCCCTAGGTATCCCTCAAAATTCCATGATCTTGGGAAACTTCTCAAGCACATTTCCACGGGCAAAAATTCCAGTTTTTTTGGTATTTTTACAGTAAACCTGGGTTCAGTAAAACGTATATACTAGTATGTTTTACCACTAATTAGGACCATTCTAAGACTATTTTCTTCAATGGCGTTTCTCTCGGAAATGCCCCGTTTTCGAGATATGCCCAGTTTTCATACCCCATACAAACTTGGGGGGAGAGCCTGGGAATACAGGGTTTTGGGTGGGAGAAAACACGCTGTACACTATGGTGTTGCCTTTATAATACACTTCTTAACTTTGTTTCTCTTAGAAATGAATAGTTTTCGAGATATGCCCCCGTTTTCATGCCCCATACAAACTTGGGGGAGAGCCTGGGAATACGGGGTTTTGGGTGGGGGAAAACACTATCAGTGTTGCAAATGTTGTAATATTCACGCCACTTGTGGCTGTATTGGCTATATTTTGTTTTGGGAATACTGTGTTTTTTTGTTATACCGGTTTTATGCCCAGGTTAGGCCCGGTAGTTAGCCCAGGTTAGGTCCCGGTAGTCTGTCATGGTCTAGGTTAGGTTAGGTCAGGTCAGGTTAGGTAATACTAATTCCCAAAATAAGCATTTGATTTGAATATCTAGCCCAACCCAAGCCAACACGTGTTGTAACGCTGCTGTTTGGGCTATAATTGTATTTTATTGTATCGGTCTCGAAAACTTTGTTATTTCGCTTTTATTTCCGGTTTCAAGTGTTTATTTAAGACAATTACATATTATAAAGTCAACGCCATAGTGTACAGTGTGTTTTCCCCCACTCAAAACCCTGTATTCCCAGGCTCTCCCCCCAAGTTTGTATGGGGTATGAAAACTGGGCATATCTCGAAAACGGGGCATTTCCGAGAGAAACGCCATTGAAGAAAATAGTCTTAGAATGGTCCTAATTAGTGGTAAAACATACTAATATATACGTTTTACTGAACCCAGGTTTACTGTAAATTTACCGTTTTTTTTATTATTATTTTTTTTATATATATTTATTTTTTTATTTGTTTTATTTGATTTATTTATTGGGGCGGCGGGGCGGCGACGGCGATGGGGCGGCGGGGCGGCGGCGACGGCAGCGAGGGCGGCGGGGCGGCAACGGCGGGGGCTACAGGGCGGGGCGGCGGCGGCAGGGCGGCGGCGGGGCTACAGCGGCGGCGGCGGCGGCGGGGGGGCGGAGCGGCAGGGACGACGAAAAAAAAAAAAAAAGTTAATTATTACCAAAAAAAAATAATTAATAAAAAAATATATATATATTATTAAAAAATAAATATAAAAACTAATTAATAAAAAATATATATATATTATTAAAAAATAAATATAAAAACTAATTAATAATTTTAATATATATATATTTTTTTTTTATAATTATTTTTATTATTATTTTTTTTTTCAATAATATAATATTTTTTTTTTTTTTTTTATATATAGGGCCTATATATATTTTTTTTTTTTTTTTTTTTTTTTTTTTTTATTGGGGTGGCGGGGCTGTGGCGGCGGTGGCAGCGAAGGGGCGGCGGGGCGGAGGTGGGGCGGCGGCGGCGGCGACGACGACGACGACGAAAAAAAAATAATAAATCAAATTAAAAAAAATTAATAAAAATTAATCAATAAAAAAAATATATATTAATAAAATAATATATATTATTAAAAAAAACATTAAAAAAAACTAATTATTAAAAAAAACTTATTATTAAAAAAAACATTAAAAAATAACTAATTATTAAAAAAAACATTAAAAAATAACTAATTATTAAAATAAACATTAAAAAATAACTAATTATTAAAAAAAACATTAAAACTAATTAAATATTCCAATTCATAAGTTAAATTACAGCATGGAATAGAAATGTAATGAGGTTCATCATCAAATACTGTAATTAATTTGTTTTATAGTAGTGTTTACCGTTACCTTAGGATATACTGTAATAATATCAATTACCAAAGTTCTGCTATAAAAATTATATTGAAGCATCCTTCAGTTGATCACCAAAGGAATATTGACTGAAATTGTTTCAACTAAAAATGCCAGGTAAGATATTAGTACTCAATTAAAAAAGTTACAGCACAACAACACAACACGACCACAACAAAAACTTCAAATCACTCTTCACATGGTAAAATATATTATGCCAACAACAGAGCACTGAGCTGATGGTGGTGAAACAATGAACATACTGTACCATCAGCAAACGGATTGCTACAAACTCCACATAGACACTGAGTATTTGGAACAAAATATTGTACACTTGTAGATAAAGGCACTTCTGTCAGAATCTGGTTGAAAAGAACCTACATGTATTTATAAAACTTGAACTAAAACAACAATAACAATTACTGTATATAGAGAGGCATAAGTGGCAAACCTGAAACAATATATGGTAAGAAATAAATAGTACTGTACACATTATATCCACATCATCAATGTTTTTAATAAAATTACATATGCCAATGGTCATTATCATACATTCTTAAATGGTTCTCTTCCCAACCAAACAGAGAACAGATATTACCTGAGGTACAGATGTCAGTGCATATTGAACTTGAAAGAAAGTTAAGCATGTAAGCGAAGTAACGTACATTAAATGTAAAATTCCATCGCAAATCACGTTGCAACAAACAAAGCAAAAATAGAACTCTAAAATCACAATAACAAAGAATGAGGAAAAGTACTAAAACATATCGAGACAACAATACAGCTGTTATTGTCTTTAACATTTTACTTCCACTTCAATATACATGTAACTATAAATACCCATACTATTTACTCTATTAAAAGTATCGAATAATGAAATTTCTTCACCTTGCTGGAAACGATGAATTACATACTACTGTATAATGAATTACATTTTTAACATTTTCTAAATGGCAGTACTGTATCATTCAGTCTACAAAGTTTTATCATGAGACTAAGCTACTAGCAAACCTTTAATGGAACTCAACTAGAATTTCATCAGATAATAAAGGAAGAACAGTAGAGGTAAAATGGAAGCATTTGTCTGAGGTTGCTTAACCACTGTTCTCATCTGTCAGATAAGCCTTTAAAGCTGTGGTGAGTCATAATACCCAACTATCTTGTAATATGGGACCCTTGCATCATACAGGACAGTACATTCACATTCCCATTGGTACTCAATATTCATTTCAGTGACCAGTCCTGGTAGGAGGGATGACTTGCATTTGGTTGGCTGGGTACTTGGCGGGTAAATTGAGTAAACTCTCATCAAACAACTTTGTCCGCTGAGCAAAGAGGGCAGTGGTTCACTTCACCTGTACCAGTGTTGGTATATAAAATGGTTGGCATCAAATTCTGAAACACTGCATTATTGTGACAATTGTGAGAGCCTTGACAATTGTGAGAACCTATTTAAAATAAATATATTATGATGCTTGCATGAAGAAAAAGAAATTAAGAGGCACAACAATTCCAAGCCCAAGCACACACTCCACTACAGTAGACTCTTGGACGGATCTATTAGTCAATCCATGAATTAATAGGGTGAAACAAATTCAAGAATGTTTTCTAACTATTGGCAGATTTATATGCATGTACATTATGAAACTATGATGCAAGAAGCAAATTACTAATGAGAAAGGGGTCCTCACATTTTCACATCTTCAACATTCAGTTCAAGATTTTTTATTACGTACAGTAATTTTTTTTTCTTTTTACAAACAACTTGTTCTCCACAGAGCTTGTTTATTGTTTATGAAATTTCAAATCGATCTTTTTTTTTCAGCATTTGCAGACAAAGGATTTTTGTAACACTAGCCAAAAGAGTGCTCATAATCAGTACAGTACAGAATTATAATTTTATGCAGATAAAATAACACTGTACAGTTCTTGTTACTTGTATATGCCTGAGATATTACATTCTTCAATTCAATACTATACACTGTGTATGAGAAACTCAACTGAGAAAGGATATACAGTATGAACATTGTGAACTTTCAAAAGTCAACTGTATGATAGTGAAGAACCAAAGATGAACTTCACACCAAAGCCAGAATCTGCAACAATACTTCCACTTTCCATCAGAAGCACAACTTACATGGTAGATCTATGAACTCTTCTTATCAGGACAGTGGTAACCTATTTCAGTCTCAATTCTTTATTACATAAAACCAGATACAGTACCTAGATACAACATAGAGGGAACTGATAACAACAATGCAAATACAAACTTTTTGCATCACAATTACTGTACTCTTATTCGCAATATGGTATAGTATATTATTTTCTAAGTCAAGTTACAATAATAAATTTATAACAAGTGAGAAAATAATAATTTTTCAAGCCATATTAAGAAGTACCATTACTTACAGTATATGGCTCTCCAACAGGTTATATTAAACTTTGCAGTTGTAAAATAAATACATTGCCACAAAGTTCCTTAAGTACAGGACTGTAATCACCAACAGTATTTTTGTGTGAATTCATTAATGGATTATCATAAAAATTATTTTAAAGTGATTCACAAAAAATATGACAGGGACAACTTATGAAAGTAAGTGTAATTTCATTTCATATAGTATAAATGAGTTAAGATCAATACTGCATTTCCAATATGAAATATTACTCAGGTTACCAACATCTCACTAAAAAGAGTCATTTTTACCAGACTCACATGCTCGGAATTCAGCTTGAAGCTTGCCAATACCAAGGTGGGCTGTCAAATGTAAGATTTTGAATCAAACATTCTGTCAATTAATTACAGTACAGGTACCACAATGTCTAATACGGCCGATATTCTGCCTTGTTTTGTTAACAGCATAGACTACAGTAATTATTTCCACTCTTCATATCTCTGATCTTTCCTTTATATTCCTCAAATCCTCTCCCTTCTTTACTATTCACGAAATGTAAACTTGTGCGTACTGTAGTTGTAGAGATCTACCATTATGTACAGCTACTCTCTGAACACTTCTAGAAAATATGAAAACCCATACTTACATGACTACAATATAAATATTAAGTATAGACAGCTGTAATCCTTATTAATGGAAAAGATATTTCATTCATTAATTAAGATACTATCTGATGTCCCAGATCATCCTACAAAGGTGTGTAAAGGTTAAAAGCTGTGTTAGTTAAGTCAGATCATTAGGGGAAAGATGACCATCTCATTTCCAGATATGGCATGATAAAAGTGTAAACTTTCAGGTTATGAATGTCTTCAACATTGATAAGATACAAGTTGCCCTGTCCACTGCTGTGTGGACCCCCAGCACACAGGGGTGCATTATCCCTTTGCATGTAGCAGTGTAACCTTCCTCCCCTTTATGGTCCCTTCAGGACTGGTCTCATGGAAGGTGTGGCCCCACTTGTAGGTCTTGTGGTAACGTGGACTTGGGCCCCCAGCACTGGCTGTGGGATCAAAGACCTTCCCCCAATCTCCCTGGCAGTCAGAGGCCCCCAGACTCCCTGATCCAGTATGCTCTGGTCCCATTTCCCTGGGATGTGTTTCGGTAGCCCAGGCATATAGGGCCAGCTCCTCCTTTACTTTAATTTGTTTTTTCACTGCGACCAGAGCTAACAGGGGTCTGTGGGGCAGGAGGCCATTCTACCCCGGCAGAACATCAACAACAATAACAACAACTGTCCTTACATTGTGCTATAACCCCTTAACCACAAACTACAGTACCGGTAAGCTTCCCCAATTATACACTATACTGCAAGTCAGGGATGCGCTAGGTCACCATGCGAGTTCAGGGAATAATGAAAGTAACTGTATAACTCCCTCAGTAATATTCTTGAATACTTGTGGCGGAGAGTGGCCCGGTAAAGAGTGCCAGTTCACTACAGTACTGTTCTTCAAATCCCAATGCTTGTGTACTAGCTTTCTCTGTGTTTTGGTAGGAACTGGATCAAAAGATAGCATACAGAGATTTGGAAGGCTTAAAGATGTAACATGTCATCCAGTAATGGTGCAATATGCTATCATCCCCAACTACAACTGAACTACAGATAGAAGCAATTCTGATTTGAACACAGTAGTGTTTATTCAACTATTATAAAATATATATATATATATATATACACAGTATATATACTGTATGTATATATAAAAATACTAATACTAATAGCTGCAGTTAGCTCATGGAGAGGATGGCTCCTAATCTTCAGTGCTCTAAAAAGGAAAGAAAATATATAGTAGCAATATATAATAATCTAAAGCCAATCATACTACTCATTAACAATAAGTTGATAAAAATTGCATTTCATTATCAAACCATGCACTAGTTGGCTGATAAAATAAAAGTTTGTATACTGTACTGTATGACACTGCATGTTGGTTATGTTAAGTAGAGTTAGTGTTTATTCTACTGAAATCTACCACTATGATGACCATTATATTTTCTAAATAAAATCCAACAATATCTGTAACTAAAATAATACTGTCTGATGTATGACTGTAACCAATAGCTTATTCCCATTAATTTATTCTTAAGAATGAACAGGGTTTTCCTTACTATTCATTACACATTGGCATGAATATTAATTCTTCAAAATATATACAACTGCAATGGTCTAACTCCTACCTGTCCCCCACATTGAAAATTACTCTTTTCTTTAATGCAGTGGAAATGAATAGCTTGAGTGTTCAGCAAGGTAGGTCATGTAACACATACCAAGGTAACAAGTAAGAGATATCCCCCTCCACCAGAAATGCATGCACAATTGAGTCTTGAACCCAGGCTAACATGGTTCAAGGTAAGATGCAACCAAAGCACCAACCTAGTACTGTATTAGAGTTCTTTCTGTAAAGGTTACCATGAAGTGAAACATGATGAAGTAATCTATGATGTAGGAAAGTCACATCATAATATTGTATTTCAAAATAAAATGCATTATGGCTGAATCTTATTATCAACACCATATTTATCATTAGTTTTACATACCATACAGTAAAGTTAAAATACATGTACCTTGTTGTTAAGATGATTCACTGAACTACCTGTAATGCTTTCATTGCACTGGTGTTATTGTATGTATGGCAAATTAACATATAAGACTCATTTCTACTATCATGCATATAAAAATCAAGCATAGAATAGATTATTGTAGAAGACATACATAATGAAATACTGTAATTGTAATGAATAGTAAATCAATAATATTCTATACATAATATACTAGGTCTACATTGCTACAGTAAGGCTAGGAAAAGAAAAAAATCACAATTAATGTTGATCAAACTATATGCATATACGTATTCTAAAGCTAAGACAAAATAAGGTACCGTATTATAATCACAATAATTCCCATTGGATGCTGAAGTTGCTTAGGACAAAGTAAAAGTGTTATTTCATAATAAAACCATGACTCACATGAAATTCCTTCCAGAAGTAGGAAAAAAAGGCAGAAAGATGAAGAGATAAAAATAGGAGAAATCAACGTAATAAAGATAATAAATTAACAGTAAAACATGACTGGGATAACTCACGTGCAATCCTCTCTGGGTGTGGCTTAAAGGGACTTGGGTTTGGATCTGAGGGACTGAATGCTGGAGGAGGAAGTGGTGGTGGAGGAGAACCGGCTGTGTAAAATGCTGATATGCTGGAAGTAAACAATGTCTTTGAGTTCAGTCACTACATAATGACAACTAGTGGATCATGACCAGCTTTGCAGGCCAATAATCCACTAGATCCTCTGGATTATCCCTCTGTGTAACCCAGGAAATGAACTATCTAAAGATATTATAGCAGCCTGCTATGTATACCAGCAAATGATATCACACTTCTGTAATTGTAGATTCTGTGGATAGTGGAAGTGCCCAGCAATGAACATAAATAAAGTTGATTATATTCCACCAAGCAATATCATTACTGCTAAATAGGTTAGTAGACATTCCTGTTCAAGATATAAATTTTAAAATTTGACAAGGTTAATACTAGTCCTTGGGCAGATGAAATCATATTGAGTGTTTTAATAATTGTTGTCTGTTGATATTATGTTTAATTGCCAAAGAATCAATCTAATTGTATGAATCCTTTATGACATGCCTTGGAGTATTTAATAACTTGATCTTCCACCTTAATTACAGTAATGTTTTCCCTGACTCTTCTTCTCCATGTTGCAATCCTCTTACCTCTCAATGATCCATCAATATTTATACAAACTAACCTGTACATGGCAGTAGCATCTGCAAAACGCTTGTTGTCAACAATCAAATTATAAGCAATCTTGAGTTGATTGTGTTCATCCTCAGACAGAATTGCACTCTGTAACTCGGATGATTCAACTTGAAATTTCTGTTGAGAAGTAAAGTACAGTAGATTAAACTACACAAGAAATATAAAACTGACATGATAATGGGTTCTGAAGCTCTGGGTCAGTTGGTATAAATCTGTTACTTCTCAACCATACTACAATTATGAAGCAGTTCTATGTCTACACTCACCACAGCTACATCACACAGATAATAAACTACCGTACATATTCCATTTTCTTTCATTTTGAAAGTTTATAATCCCTCCAGAAGGAAGTGTGGAAATAATTTGTAGCTGTAACCCTCCTCAAGAGATTTAGTCATGAAGTGGAATACAAAAAAGTAGAATTGTTAATCACATATCTGTCTCACTTGCTCATCTCTAAACTGTGAAATTTAAGAGGTATGAAATGTAGAATGGTTGATGTAATTACCTGGTATATTTACTTGATTATGTATAAACAACATAAAAACAAAGAAAAATTTCTTAAAATTACCCTATACAGTACAATATTTTCAGGTACTGAAGGACAGGAGGAGGGATGAACTATTGCAAGCAATTGTATCCAACTTTTTGACTTATACAAACTACTTTATGCATGACTGGGAAAATATCCCTTAGACTCACTAACCTCACAAACTTCAGAAATGGCTTCCTTTAGTCAATAACAGAGTAATCGGTGACCTTGTTTGCAAATAACTTAGACCTTTCCGTAATATCTTAATTAAAACGTTCATATTATAATACAATACTCACATTTAACTTTGCCAAAGGTCCCAGCTCCCAGAGTATTGCCAATCTGATAATGACCAATTGTCATAAGAGTTATAGTTTGTGATCCAGGATATTGGCCTTGTACAGACTCCATGGTGTGTGTGTGTGATTAGCAAAGAAACGGTTCCAGGGTCTTTATTGCATGGGTTCGAGCCCTCCCCCATTACCCCCCCATTAATTAATCATTGAAAATCATTTTTTTTATGTAAGCGGAGGACACTCCTGAGGTTTCATCGATAACACATATGTAAAAATTATTACTCTCAGACATAAGATGTCAGCGTGCATAGCGGCTAAACAAACAGACAGACTGTTTTATATATATATATATATATATATATATATATATATATATATATATATATATATATATATATATATATATATATATATATATATAGATAGATAGATAGATAGATAGATAGATAGATGAGCTGTTATTATATGATTTTGATGCAGTGTCAGGGTCCTATAAGTCCTTGCCATGTATAAACGCCTACCAACAAAATTTTAATTAATAGTGAACTTTGTGAATCCTGTGGTCGCTCCACGATCGAGTGGTCATGCTATTCATGCTGTCAGATATGACACATATTTTTCTTTCTCTGCGAAATTCAAACTCCAGGAATTAATTAATGATAGGGAACATGCAAACTTCAGAGCCTGATTGCTGAAACGCATATGATTCTCAAGTGTTTTCTTTATGAAAATCTATATACATAAAGCCGAAATTCTGTCTGTCTGTGTGTGTGTCCTAGAGTGAATTTTTTTACATGAGTTTCATCGTTATAACCTGGGGAGTGTTTTCGACCTATAAAAAAAATGTTTTTCAAAAATGTTTTTCAAAAAATGTTAGGAGTGGGATTCGAACCTTTGTATTAGGGACACGCACAAACTCTCTCTCCCACCAGTGTTGCCAACCGTAGGGTAATCGCCCTATATGTAGGGCATTTCGACCTCAAATCCATGTCTGTAGGGCGTAGGGTAATTTTACTGAATCGTAACGAAACGTAGGACGTTTACAACATTTTGGTATAAGTGATAACATATTTTGCAACAACAAAATATCATATAAATTGAATAAATATTGCTACAAAATATTTATCACCTTCAACTACGTAAAAAATAAAACTCTTCAAAACTCAACAGTAGGTAGTAGAAAATACTTCTCATGAATCTTGCAACTAATCTGGCAGCCAATGTAACTCATGAACAGGAATAGCCAATAGGACAGGTTCAGATTATCTAGATTAGATGTGAGCAACTGAGCATGCTGTAGTCTTGTTTAGTGTAACAGCTGTATGGTATGCTTGTTTACACCAAGCATAATGGCCGATACTATTATGTTGTTTAGTTATATATTTTTACTACATTTCATTTACGGTTCATTTTGCACCACCGAACTGAGGCCCAATACTATTTAAACTGTATATATTCAAAAGAAAAAGAATATTTTTGTTTATATATTATTATAAATAAAACCTCCAAGTAGTTGAGGATTATTTTCATCCTAACTTGCTGAGAGAGAGAGAAAGTCTTTCTCTAAAAAGTTTTAAAATTATCACTGGGGGTTAAATAGAAGTTGGAGGACAGAGAAAGAATTAAATTGAGCAAAGGACGAAGAAAAGGAAACAGTCCCCCCTCTCTCTCTCTCGCTCACTTTCTCAGAAAGAGAGCGAGAGAGAGAGAGGGGGGACTGTTAACGGTTGCTGCCCAGCTCAGGCCTTGTCCCACCCTCTCTATCTCTGTACTAGCATTTTTCTTCGTCAATTTAAGCCTTCCTTCGTCCTCAAATTTCCTTTTCTTCGTCCTTTGCTCAATTTAATTCTTCCTCTGTCCTCCAACTTCTATTTAAAGACTTATGTTTCTATTAAAGAGGTTTGAGTGTCCATCGAGGATGTATAGGAGGAGGCGACATGCCCATATCTCACTAATAAACACCCATTGATAATTTTAAAACATTTTTTTTTGTAAACGGTGGACACTCCTGAGCTTTCAGCGATGACATTCATGTAAAAATTATTACTCTAGATGAAACAATACGGCCGTGTATAAACAAACAGACAGACTGTTTTATATATATAGATAAATATACCATACTGTCTAGTGTAGCTTGGTGGTAAAGTGGATAAGGTGCTTGCCTCACGTCCTAGAGGTTTCGAGTTCGATTCTCCCCCCGACCATAATATTATAACTAATATTATAATTAATAATAAACTTTAAGTTACTATATATATACCATATACCATATTAATCTTTGCAGCCCGGTGGTGCAATGGTAGCACGCTCTGTGTAACAACAGGCCGGGTGGAAACAGTTGGATTTGTTTCCTTAAATGTGGTGTAATCCCTGTCGACCTAGCAGTGAATAGGGACGGGACGTAAGTCTCGGACTCCTTGGAATAAGGAAATGATGAGTGATCAAGACCAGCTGTGGGATAAAGAGACGTCTGGGATTTTCAATGATCCTGGCAACACGTCGAAGATCCCCCTGATCTACATCGTCGAAGAAGTGTCTAAGTGTACTATATCGTCAGTGAAGTGTACTATACTATACTATATACTAACATATACTAACATGTACTATACCAACACCTACATCGTCGTCAACTCACAACATAGAAGCTGCCAGACGGTGTACCTGCTCTCCACTTGGTAAGATACAATAGACGAAATATGGGGACAGGAGTGGGAAAAATACTATAAACCTTAGACGAAATATGGGGACAGGCTTGGAGTGGGTAAAATACTATAAACCATACTACCTTAGACGAAATACAATACAATAGACGAAACATGGGGACAGGCGTGGGAACCCAGCCACTGCAACTCAGTGCCGGTCCCAAGCCCGGATAAATGGGGAGGGTCACGTCACCAAATATGCGGAGCACCCATAAGAGTAATATACCATACCATACCTATGAGAGGAATATACCATACCATACCAAAGTACTATGGAGGAGGCGTAAGAGAAAGGAGGGTAGGAGAGTGGAGGTGAGGATGGGATCCTTGAATGTTGGCTCAATGACAGGTAAAGGGAGAGCTGGCAGAAATGGAGAGAAGAAAGCTGGACGTACTGTGTGTGTGCAGGAAACAAAATGGCGGGGAAGTAAGGCAAGATTGATTGGCGGAGATAGTATATATACTATACAATAGACAAAATACTATGGGGTGTGTGGGCAATAGGCTTTTTACCCACTCCAGGCTTGGAGTGGGTAAAAAGCCTATTATTGCCCACACACCCCATATTTCTTTTGTCTATTGTATAGTATAATACTATCTCCGCCAATCAATCTTGCCTTACTTCCCCGCCATTTTGTTTCCTGCACACACACAGTACGTCCAGCTTTCTTCTCTCCATTTCTGCCAGCTCTCCCTTTACCTGTCATTGAGCCAACATTCAAGGATCCCATCCTCACCTCCACTCTCCTACCCTCCTTTCTCTTACGCCTCCTCCATAGTACTTTGGTATGGTATGGTATATTCCTCTCATAGGTATGGTATGGCTTGGAGTGGGTAAAAAGCCTATTGCCCACACACCCCATATTTCTGCATTTCTGCCTTTTTTCATTATCATTTTAAATTTGTCTCGGTTGTTGTTGGGGGGTGCGGGAATAGGGGACAGGCTTGGGGTTTGGGTGGTGCTGGTAGTAGTGGTGGTGATTGTAGTAGTAGTATCCCTCCCCACATGTCTGGTCAGCATGCAGTGGCAAACCTTCCCCTCAAATAATGTCAATGATGCGAGACCCAAGTTTAAATACAGAGCAAATAGAAAACTTAGTGTGGTAAATTTTGAAGACAGAAATGGCATCCTTTGGAGGAATCAAGGTACTTGACTGTATGAAATGGTTACTATCCCCTTATTATTAGAAATACGATAATGACGAACCAACACTTGACATATGCCTGCAACTGAATATATTAATTATATTTGCCAAAAAGGATATGAAGTTTACACGACCATGTTTACCAAGACTGAAGATAAACAAACCAGTAGAGCTATAGTGTTGTAAGCAGAGCAACACCTGTCATACCTGTGAAAAAAATTCTCTTGGGGTATACCAGAAAACATTTAATAATTCAGCGATATACTTAATTAACTGCTTGTAGATTTTGCATTTTCGACATTTAGGGAATAGTTCTTATAATGTACACTTACTCTGGCATGTTAGTATCATACACTTACCACCCTTGTGTTCAGAAGTGGAAAAGTTTTACAGAAATTATTAAGTTTCTAATAAAAACGAAATTAATATTTTATTAATTAATACTTTTATTATACAAAATATTAATAACTTCCACTGTATGTAAAATACTCATGACTAGCATCATATAATTATACATTAATTTTGTATTATATAATCAAAATTGTCCCTAACAACTCAGTTTTGGCAATTTAGTAATCACCGTTTTATACAAGAGATATTCTGACCATTACCTTATTAAAATAATTCATTTAGTTAGACCAAGACATTGTACCAAAGCTGTCATCATCATTACCTGATATTCTCATACTAAGAATAACTAATAGGTGTAAATATCCGACTCTTAATGTAGTTCAAGTACAGTATCATAATTATGGTAATAACACTATGAAGTAATATTATACATAAAGTAGAGCAGACTTATTTACACATAGCACATAATTACCTGGCTCCATTTACCTGGAAAAAAAGTAACACCCATAGTATGGCATTTACTGTATGTGAAAGTACGACCATTTTCAGTCGTCATTTTATGTAATTCCTTTCCATATAAATTTTATCACAAACACAGAGATCAATTTATCTTCATGCAAATGGCATTCCTAAACAAGTCTCTTTTTATTCCAGTCTATATGGCTTTGGCACTTAAAAAACTTTTGTACAAGGTTCAGAAGCCACACAGTATGATGAAGGGATACATCATCTGTACCACCAGCCAGAAGTAAACAATGCTCAACATGGTATTGTGGGCCAGTAGGCTAATTAAGTACAGTATGGTGTGTTTATGTGGAATTCTAGAGGGAATGCCACAGTCCACCATACATGCGTCAGATATATAGATAGGTAGATACATGTAGATAGATATGAGCAAACATCTTACGACACTTGTTAATTGATGATCACTATTTTTTTATGAACAGTATTATCAACTTTATTGACTTAGGCTAGTTACAACATTTCATTCTTTTAGTGCAAGGAAATTCTTTCCAATCTCCATTACGAACACATTCCTATTACATAGTGTTTAAATTTCAGTAATATCTCATTAATTCATATACAGTATACCAGTTATATCTGTGAGATATTCATGTCCTGTACTGTCTAAAAATAAAACTGTGACTTACTCTCTCCTACTTTGGACACTTGAGTTGAAAGATCCCTCACAGAACAAATGTCTGACTCATCAATACTACTCCGAGGCAGAGTATGAAGATAACCAGTTGACAGATGGAGAGACTGCCAAGGCCGCCTCTGACTGGGTACACTTCAACTCATCAACTGGAAGGATATTGAAAAAGTAAAGTGCATGACAAATACATATACTGTACATTAACTTACTTTTCTACACTTCATTAGCTAAGAATAAATGTCTAATAATCACCTGGTAATGTGCATATTTTCATAAACTTGCTTAATTAATACTCGATCCGCGGCTATACGAAGCAACCCTGGATATATATTTTGGATCGCGACTGTACATAAAATGATGCAACAAGAACAGTGAGATGAATTGAGTAAAATAAATAAATAAATGAGCATAAAATGAGGAGAATCTGTCTAATAAAGGGAGGCCCACTGCACTGCACCACAACAAAACATCCCATATGATAACTTGAGTCTGCATGGCTATTATAATTATAATCTTAATATATTATAATATTATAATCTTAACACTCTCGGTCATCATTAAAAGTGACTAAAATTCTTGCCATTTATGTATCCATTTCTTGCAATGCAAGTATGGCATTGAAAAACGACTTAGAACGGCACAAACCCAATTAAATTTATTCTCTCGCCTTGAAAAATGACTTAGAACGGCACAAAACATTAAATTTATTCAGTCCAATGGTGGTATTCAGTCCCGTGTTGAAAAAATTACCTACTCGAGTGCCAGGCTGGGAACACAACTTTATTACAGTATACTCAGTTTATTTTTACTCACCTGTATTGGTCATCCCCATTGATGTTGAGAGGCGGTAAGGCTGGGATGTATAAGTCCTCAAACTGACTCAGAAACTCAGACAGTTGGCTTTCTATTACACCTTCAAATATTCTGGTATCAGGTTCACTCTCCACAGACTCGACAAATTCTTCAGAAGAGTCACCTGTTAAGGCAAAACCACACTGTGAGTTTACCTCCTCTTTAATTGTCTCATTTTGTTGTCACATGCAGTTCCATTGTGGTTATAGCCATTCTGCTGCATTTCCTCAGCGATGTCATTCCACACCTGGTACTTCTTTTTTCTGGGGTTGTCAAAACCAGACATGTGCATCCTGAATGTCTATATCAGGAGCAGTACTGCCTGCCTTGGCCATCCTGTTGACCAAAAAAATATATAGAATATATAAAATGATATAGAAGTTTCTGAAAGCTCAATAGTCGCAGTGCTTAATGGGGCAATTTTAGCATGAGAATGAAAACCTCACACACATTATTTCAATACATCCATTTATAATAAGGTCTGTAAGGCGTAAACACATACCGTTGTCTTGCTGTGACTCACTCTCAGCATCCTGCTGTGATCCCACACCAGAAGAGGGACATATTTCTGTGTATAAAGGAAACATAAGGGTGTTGGAATTTATTGCATGATTGTACTGATATTTTTAGGTCATTTATAAGCAATACCTTAATAAATAAGTATTCCTACATCCAGTAAACCTATAACTGTAAATACATTTCAGAAATTAGTTGAAGTTGTTTTGAATACTGTACTGGAAAAATCTGTGTCCCGGTCCGAGGAACTATACCGGACATAGCTGCCCCTATAGCATTGTAAGCAATGGTTAAACAACCATAAAATTAAACTTTAAAATGAAGGGGTTCTGGCACTCCTTCAGACCTAGGCTCCATGAAGGGTTCAAACCTAATCCACATTAGGTGGTCTTTGGCATTCCTTCACACAAACCTAACCTACATTAGGGGTTTTGGCACTCCTTCACACCTAGCCTAAAATAAACACTATAACGTACCACTCTCGTCCAGCTCCTGAATCGGTGGATTTTCATCATGCTGCTGGCTGAATCCCCCAGCATCAGCCGATGAACAACTTGCTGTGTATTTGGAAAGCACGTTATAGTTCATGCAGATTATATTAGTTTGTCTAGACAATACAGTTACATGTGTAAAATCTCATGTTTGGCTTTTGGGGCAATGTTCTCCACTAAAAAATTCATAACTATTACCGACTAAATACAATTTAAGCGGTAGATCAATAAAAAAAAATCACTTTAAAGTAACTGGCATATGGTCCTCCCTCATATTTATGGGTACAGGGTAAGTTCTAACTTATAAAATGAACTAAAATATTATTATCACTTCTAGCTACTCAATATTTACTATTAATTACACTTCGGGTCCTTTACAGTACTTACGAGTGCACGTTAATGTATGTTGGCTGATATAGCCGAAGTCTGGAC
The DNA here is from genome assembly GCA_034508575.1 of Petrolisthes manimaculis. Taxonomy (NCBI): domain Eukaryota; kingdom Metazoa; phylum Arthropoda; class Malacostraca; order Decapoda; family Porcellanidae; genus Petrolisthes; species Petrolisthes manimaculis. Next base: position 52,563 of record JAWZYT010004641.1, read on the forward strand.
TCTGGAGACTGCAATAGGCAGGAACTGCGTTGGTATACTTCTATTTGGGCGGCCATTTTTGTTATTTTTGTTTGTGTTTGAGAAGCGGGGATAGCGCGTTGGATAGCGCGACACAGGCGGCCCGAGCGCGCACATTTTCGCTCTAAAATCCAATTGTTTTGTGAGGGCTTGCAACTCGAGGCAACACAATGAGCCCAGACTCTGGAGCAGCTGGTCTCTGCTCACACAACAAAAATGGTCGCCCAAATAGAAGTAAACAAACCCAGCCTGGCAGTGTAGTTCCTGCCTATTGCAGTCTTCAGACTTATTAAATAAAAAAATTACTTTCTTTATATATATATAAAATCTTCCTTCCTACTTATATAAAAAAATATCAGAGTATTGGCAATGTGTATTTTTTCTATGAAACATGATATAGCCAGTATCTTTAAATATTGCTTTCCTAAGATAATGTATACATGCATGAATTAAATCTGCTGAGACCAAAACAATATATCAAACTTTAGAGATACCAAAGAATACTCTGTTAACATTTAAGGAAAGGCACAAGAATTATATTAATGGGTATTGTGACATTGGTATGCCTCGCTACTTGCGAGATAGGCTACCTACATTTTATTTTCACATTTTCTCTCTCGTCCTGCAATCTGCATGGTCCTGCGTTTTGCATGATACACCGGCTAGGACCAAAGGATTTTAGAATGTAATGTTTAATCGTGAGTTTTATACTAATCTGTTATTCATATCCATCTCAAATGAGTGTTTATGGATATTCCCCCCCTCCCCACACCCAATCTCAGAAAACGATCATTATCGCCAGATATTAATTACAGATTCATTTTAAATGCACTACAATGCATTAAATAGAATTAGATAGTAAATTATTACACATGGGACAGTTCACCGACATCTGTTATACTCCGTGGATATGTTAAAAGTCTAAACTGGCTTTGTTATTCTCAAAACAGCACTGAAGAATACGTTTAGGGACAGACAGATATTCAGTACAAACGGAAGCCATTGTAATTAATCAATTAATTTGCACCAATATGGTCGCTGTACACACTGCGGATTAATGAAACTTGAATCAATTAAGGTTAATTGTATTACGAAAGCTATGCATTTGAGATGGAAATAACCTATGAGGAAATGACATGCATGTATTAAGAAATGTATTTGACAGAATAGAAGTGATGGTAGTGATTATGGACAAACGCTTGAATAATATCTAAGTGTTAAGTGACAGTGCATTTTGACCATGTTTGACACTCCTTCCCCTCAAGGTTTACCCAGGTTAGGTCTTGTTAGTCTAACTCGGTCCAGATTAGTGTAGGTCAAGTATGCTACAAATTCCAGGACATATATATATTAACGAATAACTCATATATAAGTGCTGTAATATGTTTGATGATTGAATATTGAAAGTTTGCACTGATTAGTTCACCGTTAACAATATATTTCCACCACTTTCATACTTTTTTATCAATGACAAAACATAACAAATACTTCCTTTATTATTGCCTCTTGCATTGTATTTCAGGTGGACACACTTTTCTGTCCCAATTGTTTGGAGAATTTACCATCAACTGAAGCACGACTCAAAAGAAATCGGTGAGTTGTATGCCAAAAAACTACTTTATCAGTTTTTTTTTATTTTTAGTAAAGGTCAGTACAGTACAGTAGCCTATACTGTACTATACCCTGTTCAAAACTTTTGTTCCTTTTGGCCTTTTATGCTTAGATAGATAGATATATAAATAGAGATAGTTAGATAGATAGACAGATAGAAATAGCTAGATAGATAGAGGCTATAGTGGAACACAAATTTTGAACAGACTATAGTTATTCTCAGTATTTGATATAGTTACATTATTAGAAAACCAATTGGATAGTAGACTGTCACTCATTTTGAATTAAATAGTATTTCAGAACGGGCAAATGCTCAATATACTGTAAGTTATATTATCACATTCTAACTCAATCATTCATAACAGCAATCACGAACACTGTACACTATGGCAATCACTCAACAACAACATTTAACATAATCCAGAAACTTTTTCATTCCTATTTCCATCATTACAAAGGGCATATATAACTAGGCTAATACAGCCACTTTTACTCTAACAACCTTAAACTTAACCTAAATGCACTTTGAGCCAATACATACATATTCATTCATGGCATAATTGTAATCTTCTTTCATCACCAAGATTATCACACAGCTCTGATTTGATTTATCATTTCAGTTGTGGGAGCTGTTTTGATTGCCCAAGTTGCAGCCACACACTTGTGACCCGGGCCACCAGTGTACAGACAACAGCCCCAGATGACCCTAGCAAAACTTCATCCAGAAAAGTGTACTACCTTACCTGTACACGCTGCCGCTGGACCTCTAGGGATGTTGGACTTAAGGACCAAACTGTTGGTACAGTAGAGAAACATGGTCTTCATTTTGTTTTGGTTAAAGTTAAAGTTCTCCATTACTGGTAGAAACATTGTAAGAGTTTGTGTTGGTGTGATACCTTTATGTAGAAACATGGAGTTTTTCACAGATGGCTGCACCACCTAGCCAGTTGCAAAGTGGTCCACACAAGCAACTTTTCAAGAGGAATCTGATGGTGACTTTTATAGTTTGCAAGGTTGCATCTAAGGCCAAACTCTAGTTACTCTGTTCAGTAATGCTAAACTTCTCTGAGACTTGGAAGTCTATGGGAGCTATCAACTCTTAAGAACACTTCACCCAGGGTTACACAGAGGACTTCATAATAGATAATCTGTTTGGTGAAATAGTTTGAAGAAATCAGTAACCATCACCTCGCTGACAGTATCTTGCCCGTAATACAACTTTATATTTCAGCATCTGGTGGTTGGGGAGAGCAGGACAATGAACACTATCGGTTCCTCCACTTTCTGATGGAACATTATCGAGCTCTGGCTCAGGCAGAGAAGCTGGAGCGTGAAAAGAAGCGGTCCTCCCACCGCAAGTCAACCTATTTATCTCTCTCAGACAAATACAGCCTTCCATCTCTTTTAGGCCGCAAGTCTCTCACACCTCTCTCCCCATATTCTCCAAAGGTAAATGTTAGCACAACTATTTCCTTGGGTATTCAGTAATGTGAAGACTTATGATACTGCTGTTAAAGTTTCCTATAAGCCAATTTTTTTTATGTTACAAATACAAAGCCTTTATCAATTATTGTGCACTCCCAGGTCCAGGTGTACTGTATGAAATTGGTGCTAAAATATTGTAAATAATAATGTATGTACCAGTAGACTGGTGGGAAATATTCCATGCTGTAATAATAAACTGAATAGGGCTATTTATAGTAAGTTGAAATTTAAAAGGTTGTTCTTGTTTCTCAAGCTGCCTAGCTGAACAGACCCAAGACATTGAGCAAGGCCATGTCTTGAATTGAATTTTCCCATAGGGCCCTCCTGGAATGTCATGTGTAGTTGGCAAGTGAAGATGTGTGCAGTGCTGCCTCGCATAATGTGTTTAATATTATGTATGGAGTGCTGTGCTGCATGCTGATGTAGATTGAAGGAGCTGAGTATAGTACTGAGAGAAAGGAGATTGGAGTGGTTTTGGCATGAAGAGAGAAAAGGCATTGGGTAGAGTTGTTGGGGTAGAGGTGCTAGGTCGCTGTCCACTGGGCAGGCCAAGAAAGACAAGAGAAGCAGTGTGTTGAAGAGGAACTGACAACACTGGGGGTTGAGGAGCCTAAGGCAATAGCTAGATAGATAGTTGAAGCGAATCATAAACAGTCAAACCTCATAGGAGATTATGGGAAAATTGAACATTAAATAGAAATATGATGATCATTACAGTAACTCTCATGCTATATGTGTTTCAGGGAGATGCCAGTCAAATTTCAGAAATGATTCCACTGGAAGCTTCTTCTGAAGTTGAGGGTCTGCCTGACGATATATTCACCGAAGAAGTTATACTTTCATCTGGTAAGAATAACACATAGAGATGGTATAGAAAAGTTAATGTTTTACCTAGATTCTATATAAAATACTGTTCATTGTTAAATATTCATTAAATGCAATGGCATCTTGATTATCCACTACAGTACAGTACTTGAATAACCATATTATACAATTGTTTGTCCACAATGGCCTCTCAGTACTTATTTCAATGTAACAAACATGACATACACTTAAGGGGAGATTCTTTAGTTGGTGAATTGGAAGGTCTCTGATTCCTCCAAACTATACCAGGAAACAGATCCCCTATTAGTACCATTGAGGGGGTCTGTTTTCTGATATAGTTTGGAAGAATCGATAGCCCACCAATTTACTGTTAAAAAAATTCCCCTGAACAAACCATGTACTCCCATTGCATTACCTTACAAATAGTGCAGCTCAGTGCCACTACTACACAGCCAATCTGCTTCTGTCTTCCGTAATCAGAGGAGTACTCATAATTTACTATACAGTATACCTGTGTTATTTCCATGTGCAAGGTGTTATGGCTTTAAGCATACAATCTCCAGCTGGTTCAAATACTGTTGAATTTATTATTGAGATCAACATGTGAGTTCAGAGTCTGTCCCATGATCTAATTAGTCACACCTGAACAGAACAGTTCAATGTTGTTGGCTTGTGTGTGTCATCATTAATTATGGAGATGGCACCTGTTTCATTATCTTTAACAGTTGGGAACAAAAGAAAAAATGGTTGTTCTAACTTAGAAACAGGAAATTGAGCTGTGCAACATGATATATAAGGTATCCAAAGTAATCAATTTTGATGATAATAGTTTAATCCTACAGTGATCTATCAACATTGCTACATGATTGTGATCATGATTGTAAGGATCTGAAGTTATACCAATGAATCACATATCCTTTGCACTTGCCACTTGCTATCTCTTTGCAGTAACAAACATGGAACAACGGATGGCTTCTCCCGAGTTTCAACCAGAAACAGTGACAGAGTTGTACCCACTTCGAAAGCATATCCTACCAAAGCGTTCCCTCCGCTGCCGCCACTGTGAGCACAACCTCTCCAAGCCTGAGTATAATCCATCTTCTATCAAATTCAAGATCCAGCTTGGGGCATTGTGAGTAAGATCATTTTAAGTCTCAAACTCACAAAGGTTGTTATACTAAAATATGTTATTGGATATTATCATAGTTCACTCAGAATGGAAATGTGGAAGTGGTGAATCAGGAAAGGATAATTTAGATCATCAGTAGCTATTGTACAGAGATACAAACATCTGTTGGCAACAATTACTTTTCAGAAACTAAGGATTAGAGACCAGGCAATGTTGCCCCTTATTCAGACTTGAAAATTTTGGCAATACTGTATATTTGGTAGTGCTGCATAAGTGAGAGTAAATTGAGAACTCAATGGCCAGTGTAAAATTTGTGCTGGAGTGAAACAAGGATGTAATATTTCACCATGATTGTTCAATGTGTACGTGGATATTATGATGAAAGAGGTTAAAGTAAGATTACTGGAACATTATGATATTGCTAGAGAACAGGAAAAATTTGTCCAAGGCTTCATCCCATAGGCCTATAGCAGTGACTAGTTTCAGCATTTACAACTGTGTGATGTAACCATAAAACATAGAGATAGATGTACTGTACATAAAGCCCATACTCACATTATGAACTTGTACCGGTGATCTTCAGCCAAACTCTGGTCATAAGTAAATTTAGTAAAATATTACTCAAAAACAAAAGCAACTATAATAATTTTACTCATACTGTACAGTCCTGATAGGACCAAACTTATGCTGACAGCCATTCAACTACAGTAATACTGTATTTGTGTTGTTTCCAGCTACCATGTACCTGAGGTGCGGCTGGTGAAAAGTATAGTTCTTAAAGCTGGTGTGGAAAATGGTGTTCAGATATCATTATGCAACCCCACACCCCATGATATCACACTTGCATTTCTCCCATTTGTTCCTGAAGCTTACTTACAGGCACAACAAAAAGGTGAGAAAAGATACAATTCAGTACAGTATGTGTATCTGGACAAAAGGAATCCCTGGTGTAGCCACTAATACCATCTTCATATGGCATTGTCTTATGTATGTACCATTCCAAGTGAAATCAGAAAGCATTTGTTGCTAATAATTAAAATGCTTCAAGAAAGTGACCTAACACTTTTTATTTTCAAAGAGTATTAGTTGTGAAGATTTATTCCAAGCAATTGTAGTGTTTATGTTATAGAAATTTCATTAAGCACTGCATTGGTTATTAATTACTTTATCAGCTTGAAATAATTGCCGTACATTATTATTACCGAACCCCACTGACATATTGGTCAATAACACTTACCTTTTGGTATTATTTAAAAAAAACTAATTAAAAAAAAAATCATTATTATTATTTAAAAAAAAAAAAAATAATAATAAAAAAAAATATACAAACAATTTATTAAAAAAAAAACTAATTATTAAAAATAAATAAATGACAACAATGACGGTGGCGGCGGCGGGGCGGCAAAGGGGCGGCGGGGTGGAGGTGGGGCGGCGGCGGCGACGACAACGACGAAAAAAAATTAATAAATCAAATTAAAAAATATTAATAAAAATTAATCAATAAAAAAAATATATATTAATAAAATAATATATATTATTAAAAAAAAACATTAAAAAAAAACAATTATTAAAAAAAACATTAAAAAATAACTAATTATTAAATAAAACATTAAAAAATAACTAATTATTAAAAAAAACATTAAAAAATAACTAATTATTAAATAAAACATTAAAAAATAACTAATTATTAAAATAAACATTAAAAAATAACTAATTATTAAAATAAACATTAAAAAATAACTAATTATTAAAATAAACATTAAAAAATAACTAATTATTAAAAAAAAACATTAAAAAATAACTAATTATTAAAAAAACATTAAAAAATAACTAATTATTAAAAAACTTTTAAAAAAATAACTAATTATTAAAAAAAAACATTAAAAATAACTAATTATTAAAAAAAAACATTAAAAAATAACTAATTATTAAAAAAAACATTAAAAAATAACTAATTATTAAAAAAAACATTTAAAAATAACTAATTATTAAAATAAACATTAAAAAATGACTAATTATTAAAATAAACATTAAAAAATAACTAATTATTAAAAAAAACATTAAAAAATAACTAATTATTAATAAAAATATATATATATATATATATAATTATTAGTCGTTTCTTTTTTTATATATATTTATTTTTATATATATATTTTTATATTTTATTTTAATAATTAACTTTTTTTTTTTTTTTTTTTTTTTTTTTTTCGTCGTCGTTCTGAATCAGTCAAATTTAGGTCGTTCTGAATCAGTCAAATTATAATTTAAAAATAACTTTATGTCTAGAATTTCTAAGTGAGATAGGAATTGCTAAGTATATTTTATTTTTTATAGTTTTGAGTATCCTGGCAGCCCCAGCAGGTTGTTCCAGAAAAAACACATACAAGAGAAAGATAGTTTACTTTTATATTTTATTTATATTTACATCTAATCTTTTTTATCTTATATATTTAATTGTATATATATATATATATCTTATATACTGTATAATTTTAATCAGGAGGTCAGTGCAAATTAGAACATAAGGAGGGATTCAGAAACACAATTAACATCTAAACATTTGGAGAGTCGATTGAAAGAGGATGTGAACTTTGTCAAACCTCTCTCACTTATTATTATTATTATTATTATTATTATTATTATTTGACTGGTGAGGATACAATTTCTTCGTCAATCTCTTCGTCAACTCAGTTCCTATAATTTTCTATCACAGCAGGTTTTTAATTAAACCCAAATAACCAACACACACACTGACCAACAGAACAACAACAAACAGGGGGCAGTATGCAAGAACTTCTCTGATCTGTGTCCATACGACGTCTCCATGGACAGACAAACAAACAAACAAACAAACAAAGTCATCGTGCGTAAAAAGAAAAGAAAAAAGACGACGAAGACAACAACAACATAAACATACTGTAATGGGATTTCAGTGTGTACAACAACAACGACAGCAACATAAACATAATAATCACACAGTCACACTCGCACTATGATTTCATCGTGTGGAGAACAACAACAACAAAACGGAAACAACAACAACAACACTAACAACAACACAAAAAACTACTACTACATAATAATAATAATAATAATAATAATAATAATAATAAGACATTCAGAGAATACAAACCTCCGCCAATGCCAGATAATTTCCAATTGCAAAATTTCGAAGAAATCGAAACAACTTCATATTTGAACTTCAACTTGACCCTCAGGCGATCTTAAAGGTCATTGACCTTTTCAAGATCGAATATAGGTCAAAATTAGGCCTTGCTAAATACTGCAATATGAGCCCAGGTAGAAGTCTCTAGCTCAAGCAAGTCCCGAGATATGGCTATAAATGTGTTTTTGACCTTTTCGTTGACCTTGACCTTTGACCTTGACATCTGAAAATCTAATCCATTATTGCCACTACAATACCCGACCTTCCCACAAAGTTTCATAAAAATCCGTCCATTCGTATTTGCGTAATCCTGCTAACAGACAGACAAACAAACAAACAAACATTCAGGGGTGAAAACATAACCTACTTGGCGGAGGTAATAAATAATCACACTTGTACAGGGATCTCCGACACATCCACCCCATCCACGGTAAAGTCTGTAATGGAACCCCCCTCTGGCAGTAGCGGTTTCTTGAGTGCTACTTCGAGGTTATGACGGTACGACTTGACCACCGACCACGTGTACAGGGTGAGGATGAAGTGGCAGATGGTGAAGAGGAGGTGAGGCAGCGTGGTGAAGGGTAAGGGCACCAATAAGAAGGCTAGGATCACCAAGTTGTGGACTCCTGTGAACGCCACCCATCCGTGTAGCAAAGGTACTGAATTCTGCAGAAGGAAGAGGTCGTGAGAAAAAGAGGAAAGAAAAGATTTGTTGGTTGTTAGAGATTATCGTATTTTTATTTATTTATTTTATATATTTATTTGTATTTTTTTTAGTATATTTTGTGTGGGAATGTGAGGTTGGTTAGAGTTTATTTTATTTTTTGTTTATTTATTTTATCTATTTTTTTTTTTTTTTTTTTTTAGTATATGTGTGGAAATGTGGATACAGATATTTGAGAGGAAAACGTATGTACGATATATACGCAATGTTATGATGTATAGACGAAAACGTATGTATGTACAGTATTTAAAAAACGTATGTACGATGTATAGAGAAAATAACGTACGATAATTAGAAGAAAACGTGAGATAAATAGAAGAACCGTACGATAAATAAAAGAAACGTACGACAAATAGAAGAAAACGTGCGATAAATAGAAGAAAACGTGCGATAAATAGAAGAAAACGTGCGATAAATAGAAGAAACGTACGATAAATAGAAGAAACGTACGATAAATAAATTAAAGAAAAAGTACGACAATTAAAGAAAAAACGTACGATATTGATGAAAACAAACGTACCCTGATGACGCCGACGATGGCACAGAAGGAGAGGAGGAAGTAGATGCCGGAGTAGGTGAGGAAGATCCCAGCCACCAGCAGTACTGACGAAGGAAGGGAAGGGCGGCGTTAGAGAGAGAGAGAGAGAGAGAGAGATTAAGATAGAGAGATATACACACACACATAGACCACGATAGAGACAAACACACAGACACACAGAACACATAGACCTAGATAGAGACAGGCACATAGACCAAGATAGAAACAGACACATATACCTAGATAGAGGCAGACACACAGACACATATGCCTAGATAGAGACAGACACATACACACATAGACGGCTAAAGACAGACAGAGAGAGAGAGAGAGAGAGAGAGAGAGAGAGAGAGAGAGAGAGAGAGTAGAAGTAAATGTATTATGCTGCTAACTGATCATTACATAAAAATACATAAAATATACACAAAAATGAATTATGTGTATTTAATTTTCTTATTTAAACGTTTGCTTTTACGTTAATTAAATGCAACCCATAAAAAACTACAGCATACATTTATACAACAACAAATTACAACATACAATAATATCATGTAACTAGATACTATAACTTATCAAAACTGAAATGTATATATTTTACTAAGGTCATTATTATTATTATTACTTAGAAGGGAATTGGTGCTTTTTCGCCTGGCTATATAAAACAATCAATCAAACAAAACACGTTCATTATAACTGGATGACTCTATTAAAAAATACTTGCATTTATCATTATCATAAATCCCCAACAACTCCACCTCAGGCCTTGGTAACCACACACACGTGAAGTTGATCATGTTGAGGTAATTTGCATCTTCCATAGTGTTGTTGCAAGTGGCAGAGCAGTTGGTGTCACAAGATGTACTGCAGTTGGTATTGCATGTGGTGGAGGCGACGGGGTTGCAACTTGTATCGCAAATGGTGCTGCAGTTGGTGATGTTGCAATTGGTGGAGGAACATCCGGCTGGGGTGCAATTGCTAATGTTGTTGTTGTTGCATTTGTTGTTGTTGCAGTTCGTGTCACAGGTGGTGTTGCAGTGGGTTATATTGCAGATGCTGTTGTTGGCATTGCTTTTGTCGCAGCTGGTGTTGCAAACGGTAGTACAGTTGGTGTCGCAGCTGGGGTATGCAGGACGAGCGTCAGGTGTGGCAGATGATATGTCCGGGGTGGTGGTGGTAGCAGAAGTGTCGTGTGTGGTAGTAGTGGTGGTGGTGGGGGTAATAGGAGTGAGGGGGTCGTGTGTGGTAGTAGAGGTATCGAGTGTGGAGGTAGTAGTGGTGGTGGGGATAATATGAGTGAGGGGGTCGAGTGTGGTATCGGTGGTGGTGGTGGTGGTGATGGACGTGTGGGGGTTGTGTGTGGTTGTGGATATGTCAGGTGGGACAAGAAGAGGGTCAAGTTTAATGGCGTGGTTGTCATTTCTAGTGGGAGTATTTGTGTCTTGTGTGGTAGTAGTTGTGGTGCTGGGGGTGGTTGGGTGATGTGTGTGAAGGTCGAGTGTGATATCAGAGGGGTCAAGTGTGAGAGGAGTGTAGGTATCAAGGGTGTGTTCGTCGTTGGTGTTGGTGTTGTTGTTGGTGGTGGTGGTGGTGGTGGTTTTGTTGGTGAAAGGAGTATAAGTGTCAAATGTGGTAGAGGGTGACTGAGTGTCTTGTAGAGTGAAGGGAGGGTCGTAGGGTGACAAGGTATCTATAGTGAGGTTAGTGTCAAAGAGATCTAGTTCGGTCATGCTGTTATCTGATAGTCTGTCGTTGAGGGGGACGACTGGACACTTCACTATCATCATCACTCCTACCGTCACCATCAAACCCTGCCATACCTGAGTGAGTGAGAAACAACATATATAGAATAAGAGTACAAGAGTGATATATTACATAGTACACATTTATTTTGCTTTATACAACACAGAAATTATATGGGCACAGTCTTACACTCTCTTCCCCGTTTATAGACACCTCACAAAACATTAATGTCTCTTTTCTTATATCATTCTCTCAGTGGTACACATTTTTTTTCTGGATTAAGGTGGTAGTTCTTTTTTGGTACATTGGAGTGCCTTCATTCCTCCAAAGTATGCTAGAATACAGGACCAGAAGAACAAATATAATGGTGTTCTGTTGCTTGGAGTAGTTTGGAGGATTCAGTTGCTTCAGATTTACCAACACAAAACATCCCCCTTAACACACACAGTCTTATAATGATCTCTTCCCCATTTATAGACACTCACAAAACATTACGAAAACTTTCTGGCCTAACACGGTCTTACTTCCTCTTCCCCCTTTATTATTAGACTTCCCCATTTCAGTATTTGTTGTTGTTGTTGTTGTTGTTGTTGTGATCTTACCAGTGAGAGGACTCCGATGGTGAGGGTACCAGTCTTGAGGGACCAACGCATACAGCAGTTGTCCGTCGACCAGTAATCCAGGTTAGCTCGTGTGTTCATATACATCTTGATTGGCTTAAGAGGCTAATAATATACGTTTGGTAAATTATAGAGAGCCTTGATTATCACCACCAAAGTATGCCAAGAAACAGGACCAAATGAACAAAAATAAGGGTGCTCTGTTGCTTGGTATTAGTTTGTAGGAATCGGTTGCTCCAGATTTACCAACACTGCACTTCCTTCCACCTTAAGGGACCGTTGTTGTTGTTGTTGTTGTTGTTGTTGTCGTCCTTCATGATATGTGTACCGTAGTCACCGGTGTGTCACAAAATCACTGACTTTCTTCGTCGCGTTGTTCGTTTTCTTTGCTTCATCTTTCGTTTCCGGGTTAATTAATTAAGTCTGTGTTTTCATTTAGAAGTACATGTGGGTTGTAGGTATCCTTTAATTAAACCTCTGAACGCCGTACACTGGAGGGAGTGTATAAGAAAGGTTAGACTGACATTAGGATGGAGGAAAGTGGGTTAGTGTGTATGGTACAGTTGGGGAATAATGTATGTGAACACTGTTTTTGGCGGCTTCTGGCAACAACATTCCCAAAAGTAAACACATCCATGAGAGAAAGTATTTATGAATTGAAGGATAACTTTTATTTCTCTGTCTGTGGTTGGTTGGTCGACGTCACCCAATATCAGTTATCGTTATGTAGTAATGAATACATTTTGTCTATTACTAACGTTTTTATCACTGACATTGTTACCAGAAGCCATCAACGGTGTCCAGATATATTGTTCCCCAACTGTACATACTTAAATCATTACACTTTCTGGTTTATGTCTGTCAAGAATTATACAATTATATATACAGGAAAGAGAGAGAGAGAGAGAGAGAGAGAGAGAGAGAGAGTGAGAGAGAGAGAGAGAGAGGTGCTATTACGTTTCTCAAGCCAGTGAAGGGGCAAGAAAGGATTGTGTATTTATTTTCAACGAGGGTGGGGGAGGAGGAAAGAGAAGGCGGGAAGGGAGAGGGGAAACGAGAGAGGGGAGAGGGAGGAGGAGGCAAGGGGGAAAGAAGAAAGAGTAAATGAAGAGAAGTGAAGAAAGAAGAAGGAAGGAGGAGACAAAGGAGGAGGAGGAGGGGAAAAACATAAAAATGATTAAGAAAGAGAGAGAGAGAGCGAGAGGAGAAACGGGGGTGGGTAGAGGAAAGAGAGAGACTATTATGTTTACAGTATAGCTTGTTGTGTGTGTATGTATATGTGTGTGTGTGTGTGTGTGTAAATTATCATGGTGGGAGGTCAAGGCGCGTCACACTGGCAGAAAATAATTGTGACCAACGATGTTTATTCATGTTCACTGACCACAATGATTCTCTGTGTTCATACTTTTAATTAGAAGCCTGTATGTGTGTGTGTGTGTGTGTGTGTGTGTGTGTGTGTGTGTTAAAATGAGAGAGCGAGACAGAGAGATAATAGAGAGAGAGAGAAATTCCCTCCACCCCTCCACATTCTCAACTATACCCCACTAATTCCCTGAGAGAGAGAGAAAAAAAAAAGAAAGAGAGAGAGAGAGAGAGAGAGAGAGAGAGAGAGAGAGAGAGAGAGAGAGAGAGATTCACTACACCCCAACATCACCTCACCTTAATTAATTATAACCCCCTCCATAGGACCCCCCTCTCTCTACCCCCACCCCCACCCCCACACCCTCTATAGAGTCTAAACACCTCACATGTAAACATAACCTTGTTCTACCTCAGCCTTGAAGTCTATATATTACAAATACCTCTCTCTCTCTCTCTCTCTCTCTCTCTCTCTCTCTCTCTCTCTCTCTCTCTCTCTCTCTCTCTCTATCTTTCTCTCTTTTTCTTTCTCTCTCTCTTTCTTTCTTTCTTTCTCTCTTTCTTGCTCTGTCTCTTTCTCTTTCTTTCTATCTCTCTTTCTTTCTCTCTCTCTTTTTTTCTTTCTCTCTCTTTATCACTCTTTCTTTCTCTCTCTTTCTTTCTTTCTCTCTCTTTATCACTCTTTCTTTCTCTCTCTTTCTTTCTTTCTCTCTCTTTATCACTCTTTCTTTCTCTCTCTTACTTTCTTTCTTTCTCTCTCTCTCTTGTTATTTGGATCAGAGGTTTTTAAGAGGTTATGCATCTCGAGCCTAAATCATTTTCTGGGCCTTGTTGTTTATAGGAGAGAGAGAGAGAGAGAGAGAGAGAGAAAGAAAGAGAGAGAGAGAGAGAGAGAGTGGCCCAGTACTTTAAGAGGGTCAGGTATGTATGTATGTATGTACTATATAACGTAGGGGGTCGAGTAGTGAATGAGATCAGTGTCCTTTACTTCTCACTCTCTCTCTCTCACACACACACACTCTCTCTCTCTCTCTCTCTCTCTCTCTCTTTCTCTCTCTCTTACACACACAGACACATAAACAAACACACACACACACACACACACACGTTGCACTTCACACTTCACTGCTCTATTCACCACCTCATTTCACTGCTTGCCTGATGGTGGGTAGGGTGACAGGGGTAGGCTACAGGGAGACAGGGAGAAGGAGGAGGGGTTGGTGGAAGGGGTGAAAGACAGGAGGAGGAGTGATTGGAGGAAGGGGTGAAAGAGAGGAGTAGGAGTGATTGGAGGAAGAGGTGAAAGAGAGGAGTAGGAATGGTTGAAGGCAGGAGTGAAAGAGGATACCTAATGACACACACACACACACACACACACACACACGAGAATTATGTGTACTGTAGGCCTTCACTGACCACTGAGGAGGCCTGGGTATAACTAAAGCGAAGGAAGGAAGGAAGGAAGGAAGGAAGGAATATTTAGCACCCACACGGTAGAGGCTCTGATGCCAGACTGGGCCAGGTGGTGGAGGGAAGGTGGTGGATGGAGAGAAAGAGAGAGAGGGAGGGAAGGTAGTGGAGGGAGAGAGAGAGAGAGAGGGAGGGAAGGTGGTGGATGAATAGAGAGAGGGAGGGAAAGTAGTGGAGGGAAGATGGTGGAGAGAGAGAGAGAGGGAGAGAGAGAGAGAGAGAGAGAGAGAGAGAGAGAGGGTTGGAGGTGAGAGACAGGGAGAGAGGGACGTGACAGAGGGAGGGTGAATGGGAGGGAAGTGTTGAAGGAAGGGAGGGAGGGTTTGGGTGTGTAGTACTCCCAAGTCTGACATGCTGCAGGGAACAACAACAACAACAACAACAACAACAACAAGCCACGTGTTTACTTTACTTCCTTGAGTTATTTAGGCTTCATCTTTTTTATCACCCTAATATTTACTCTCCAGGGACCATTGTGTTAGTGTGGGTAAATCTGGAGCAAACTGATTCATCCACACTATTCTTAGCAACAGGACACCATTATTTACATTCATCTGGCCCTGTTTCCTGGCATATTTTGGAGGAATCAAGACGCTCTAATCTAATCTAAAGGAGCAATTGATTCATCCACACTATTCTTATCAAACAGGACACCATTATTTTCGTTCATCTGGTCCTGTTTCCTGGTATATTTTGGAGGAATCAAGAAGCTCTAATGTAGCAACAAGTGTATTAATCCCTTTATATGTATGGCAAAATGGAACTATCATCAAAATTCAGAGTGATACCATTAATGGGATATGGAGCAAATGATTCCTCCAAACTATTCCAGGCAACAGAACACCATCATTTATTATTCCTTTATTTATTTCATCTGGTTCTGTTTTCTGGCACACTTTGGAGGAATCACAGACCTTCTTCTCATTCACCAAAACGTAAATCTCCCCTTTGACGTCGGACATCTCTAGTGACGTCAACACCACCATGCATGAGTCACCCACGACCTAGAAGGCTAATATTAAGGGGGTGCAGGAGTAGGGGACAGGCTTGGGGGGGAACTGGGAGGGTGTGGGAATAGGGGGACAGGCTTGGGGTGGGTAGAAAGCCTGTCCCCCTATTCCCGCAACCCCCTAACCTCCAAAAAAAAAAAAAAAAAAGCCTATCCCCCTACTCCTGCATCCCCCCAAAACCCCAAGCCTGTCCCCTTATTCCCACACCCCCTTAAAAATATCCAATATAATAATGACTTATAATCTTGGTGTTAAAATTTCCCCTCGAACTGAAAACTCCCCGAACCCTAAGAGACTTGGGTTACATGCAGTTTATATACGGTATAAAATGGGTGTCAAAAATCTCTCCCTCGAACGCCCCATGATGCTCCCTGTACCGTGCCAGACTTGGGTTATGCAACATGCCCCACCCTGACTGACTGACTAACACACCTCTGCCCCCACCCTCCCCTACCCTCACCCCCACCACTTCCCCTACCTCATCCCTTTCACCCCCCACCCCCAACACAACACCAACACCTCCCCTACCTCATCCCTTTCACCCCCCACCCCAACCACTACCACCACTTCCCCTACCCCCATCTCTGGCACCCCCCCTCCCACACACACACACGTCTTGCCAACCAGTGCCTCTTCCTGTGCTGTTGTTGCTGGTGGTGCCAAAACAGTGGTGCCATGTCAGGAGTGAGGGTGCCACTGTTGGGTATACGGTGCAGTGGATTAGGGTAGGTTAGATTGGGGTAGGGTAGGTTAGATTGAGGTAGGGTAGTTTAATTAAAGTAGATTATAAGGTAGGATAGGGTAGGGTAGAGAAGGGTAGATCATGGTAATATTGCATAGGGTATATTAGGGTAGGGTAGGATAGTTTAAGGTAGATAAGAGTAGGGTAGATTAAGGTAGATTAGGGAAGGATAGGGTAGGGTAAATTGTGGTATGGTAACCTTACCCTACATACAAACATACATACATACATACAGTACATTCATGCATGCAATCATACATACATATAAGCATACATACATATATTCATACAAGCATACATACATACATTCATACAAACATACATTCATACATACATACATACTGTACATATAAACATAAACATACATACATACATACATTCATACACGCATACATACATACATACATACACTGGTTGCAATACGTTATAAAAACAGTAGCCTTGAATGGGTGTTGTGTTTGATATGTTACTCTGTGTTGTGTTGTGTTGTGTTGTGTTGTGTTGTGTTGTGTTACAGTGTGCTGCGTTATTCTTTGTTATTTTGTGTTGTGTTGTGTTGTGTTGTGTTACAGTGTGCTGCGTTATTCTTTGTTATTTTGTGTTGTGTTGTGTTGTGTTGTGTTACAGTGTGCTGCGTTATTCTTTGTTGTGTTGTGTTGTGTTGTGTTGCGTTGTGATGAGTGTATATTGTATTGTGTTGTGTTATGTAGTGGTATGCTATATGCTTTGTTATAGTATTCTACACTATCTGTGTTGTGTTGTGTTGTGTTTCAGTCCACTACACTATCTATGATCCAGTGTGTTGTGTTGTGTTACGCTGTGATGTAATGTTGTGTTGTGTTGTGTTTCAGTCCACTACACTATCTATGGTCTACTGTGTTGTGTTGTGTTGTGTTACGCTGTGATGAGTTGTACTGTATGGTGTAATGTTGTGTTGCATTACAGTCCGCTACGCTGTCTATGATACCCAGTGTTGTGTTGTGTTGTGTTGTGTTGTGTTGTAGCATCAGATGTATACCGCCTCCAGCACAGACAGACCCCTGATAATGTATACCACCCGCTGCCATCCTTACCTTCCTTCCCTTCCCCACACCTTCACACCGTTCCACCTCTCCTCGTTCCATTCCACACACCTTCATACCGTTCCACCTCTCCTCGTTCCCTTCCCCACACCTTCACACCGTTCCACCTCTCCTCGTTCCCTTCATCCTCCTCCACCACACTCTTTCTCTTCTACCTCCTCCTCCTCCTCCTCCTCCTTCTCACCCTCTCTCCTCGTTCCACCTCCTCCTCCACACTCTCTCCTCCCTTCTCTCCTCCACCTCCTCCATACTCTATCTCCTTCCTTCTCTCCTCCACCTTCTCTTTCCCACACTCTTTCGTATTGTGGTTGGGAGTGTGTGTGTGTGTGGTAGAGGAGTGTGTGTAAAGGAGAGAAGTGGTTGAGGAAGTGTGTGAGGGAGTAAAGTGGTGTGTGCGAGAGTGGAAATGAATCAAGTGAAGCAAAGAAATGTTTAAGAGAGAGAGAGAGAGAGTGAGAGTGAGAGAGAGCGTGTTGTGTGTGTGTGAGAGAGAGAGAGAGAGCGTTGTGTTGTGTGTGTGTGTGTGTGAGAGAGAGAGAGAGAGAGAGAGAGAGAGAGAGTGAGCGTTGTGTTGTGAGAGAGAGAGAGAGAGAGAGAGAGAGAGAGAGAGAGGGAGTGAGCGTTGTGTTTTGTGTGTGTGTGTGTGTGTGTGTGTGTGTGAGAGAGAGAGAGAGAGAGAGAGAGAGAGAGAGAGAGAGAGAGTGAGCGTTGTGTTGTGTGTGAGAGAGAGAGAGAGAGAGAGAGAGTGAGCGTTGTGTGTGTGTGAGAGAGAGAGAGAGAGAGAGAGAGAGAGAGAGTGAGCGTTGTGTTGTGTGTGAGAGAGAGAGAGAGAGAGAGAGAGAGAGAGAGTGAGCGTTGTGTTGTGTGTGAGAGAGAGAGAGAGAGAGAGAGAGAGAGTGAGCGTTGTGTGTGTGTGTGAGAGAGAGAGAGAGAGAGAGAGAGTGAGCGTTGTGTTGTGGGAGTGAGTAGAGTGAGATAGGACAGGTGGAGGGCGGTGGCTAGTGGGCAGTGTTGTGTTGGGGACTTCTTCAGTAGAGGAGAAGCAGGATACGAAGTCAGTCACACGCCCCTTCATGCTCCTCCCTGCCTCCCTCCCTACTTCATTTCTCCCTCCCTACCTCCCTCCCTGCCTCCCTCCCTACTTCATTTCTCCCTCCCTACTTCATTTCTCCCTCCCTGCCTCCCTCCCTACTTCATTTCTCCCTCCCTACCTCCCTCCCTACTTCATTTCTCCCTCCCTACTTCATTTCTCCCTCCCTGCCTCCCTCCCTACTTCATTTCTCCCTCCCTGCCTCCCTCCCTACTTCATTTCTCCCTCCCTGCCTCCCTCCCTACTTCATTTCTCCCTCCCTACTTCATTTCTCCCTCCCTACCTCCCTCCCTACTTCATTTCTCCCTCCCTACCTCCCTCCCTACTTCATTTCTCCCTCCCTGCCTCCCTCCCTACTTCATTTCTCCCTCCCTACTTCATTTCTCCCTCCCTGCCTCCCTCCCTACTTCATTTCTCCCTCCCTGCCTTCCTCCTTCATTCCTCCCTCCTTCCTTCATTTCTCACTTTCTCCTTCATGCTTCCCTCCCCCCTTCCTCCTTCATTTCTCCCTCCCTCCTTCCTTTCTCACTTTCACTTTCATTCTTCCCTCCCTGCCTCAGTCCTTCATTTCTCTCTCCATACCTTCATTTCACCCTCCCTCCCTTCCTCCTTCATTTCTCCTCCCTCCCTTCCTGCCTTCTTCGTTCATTCCTCCCTCCCTCCCTCCTTCATTCTTCTCTCCCTCCCTAGCTCCCTGCCTTCCTCCTTCATTCTTCCTTCCTTCCTTCCTCACATGTATTGTACTGTATTCTCCTTCCCTCTTTTCCTCCTTCCTTCCTTCCTTCTTTCCTTCCTTTTACACATAATATCGTTCCTTTTTCATTCCCCCCTAACATAATTTTATCCTCCCTCCTTCCTTCCTTCTAACACACATAATATACCCCCCCCCCTCCTCCTCCTCACACACACACACACACACACACACACACACACACACACACACACACACACACACACTTTTTGACACCTCATATATCTCACTCCTCTTCTACGTCAACAAGATTCCATAAAACAGGGACATATCTTATCTTTAACTTGACATTATCTTTCCTCTTTTATCCCTCTTTACTCGTCGTTCCTTCTTTATTTTACACACACCTCCTCTCTGTCTTCTTTTCCTTTTTTACTTCCTTACTTCTTTCCTATCTTCATTCACACATCTCCTCTCTGACTTTTGACATTATTTACCTTTCTTTATTCCCTCTTTACTTCCTTCCTTCCATCTTTCATTCATCTCTCTAACTATTGACATTATCTTTACCTTTCTTTATTCCCTCTTTACTTCCTTCCTTCATCCTTCATTCATCTCTCTAACTATTGACATTATCTTTACCTTTCTTTACTCCTTCTTTACTTCCTTCCTTCCTTCATTCCTTCAAGGATGGTATTGTTATGTGGTATTGGTAGGGTGAGTGTGATATGAATATGGTCTGAGAGAGAGAGAGAGAGAGAGAGAGAGAGAGAGAGAGAGAGAGAGAGAGAGAACCGAGTCACCTTGGGGTAGATCAAGCGTGCAGGCAGCGTCCTACAACACACACACACACACACACACACACACACAGTACAGTACGTGCACATGATATTCAATTCTCTCACACACATACATGCATATACATATACATACACATACACACATACATGCATATACATACACACATACTTTGGAGGAATCAGTAACACACCTGTAATTAACTGTGGAGGAATCAATAGTACACTTATAATAATAATAATAATAATAATAATAATAATAATAATAATAATAATAATAATAATAATAATAATAATAATAATAATAATATTAATGATAATAGTAATAATAATAAAAGTAATAATAAAATAATAATAATATTAAAAGTAATAATAAAATAATAATAATATTAAAAGTAATAATAAAATAATAATAATAATAAAAATAATAATAGGTACTACAAACGATGAGAACGAACGAACACACACACATACAAATAAAGTAATAGACGAATGGAACAAATTGCCAGAAGTGGTGTATGTGTGTCAAAAATATACCGGTGCATAACTTTAAAGAAAAATATATTTAATTGTGTTTTAAAATACGGGACATGACGAGCTTGACTCCATCCTGTAAACTAAAGATACAAATAGGTAAGAATAAATAGGTAAGAACACACACACACACACACATACACACACACACACACACACTTTTCGATCATAGGAGTACACACCCCGTAGATTTTTGTCCACTAAAACTCAATGTATACCGTGCTAGAGATTTATTTTTATTATTATTATTTATCTCTTTTATCAAGCACATGGAGGGATATTTATGGTGCTATAGATAGATAATATATTACTTCATTCTAACATATTGCTTCATCCTATCATATTGCCCCTATTCATGCACCCCCCAACTCCCCCCCTACCCCAAGCCTGACCCCTACTCCCACACCCCATTGAAGTATTATAAACATAGATGTGACTTGTGGACTTCTCTCACTCTCTTTTTTTTTTTTTTTTACACACGTGAGGATATCATCCAATCCAACCCAACCCAATCCAACATAACCCAACCCAACCCAACCCAATCCAACCCAACCCAATCCAACCCAACCCAATCCAACCCAACCCAACTCATCCTAACCCAACCCAATCCAACATAACCCAACCCATCCTAACCCAACCCATTATAACCTAACGAAATCCAGCCCAACCCAACACAGCCCATCCCAACCCAACCCAACCCAACCCAATCCTAACCCAACCTAATCCAACCTAACCCAACCCAATCCAACCCAACCCAACCTAACCCAACCCAATCCAACCCAACTCAATCCAACCCAATCCAACCCATCCCAACCCATCCTAACCCAACCCAACCCATCCCAACCCAACCCATCAAAATACGAATGAATACATTATGTTCATGTTTGAACGTTCAGCTGTTTTAAGGGACAAGTAAAGTGTTGGTAAATCTGGAGCAAATGATTCCTCCAAACTATTCCAAGCAACTGAACACCATTATAAAATATTCCTGATCTGGTCCTGTTTACTTTGGAGGAATCTGGAGCCACTGATTTCCTCCAAACTATTACTACCAAGCAACTGAATACCATTATTATTTGTTCATATGGTCGTGTTTCCTGGCATAACCTACTTTGGAGGAATCTGGAGCCACTGATTTCCTCCAAACTATTACTACCAAGCAACTGAATACCATTATTATTTGTTCATATGGTCGTGTTTCCTGGCATATACTCTGGAGGACTCAAGGCACTCCACTGTAACCCAAGTGAATTACGAGTCAATCACGAGTTTCCACCAAGCCCTGCCATGATGCGAGGATACAAAGCATAATTCCTAGGGGCGAGGCTAATAACAAGGCAAACATTATGTAGCAACCCACAATTTCAACCTTCAGGAATCTCGTCAAACTGCTTGCGGCTCCTCGGACATAATGCTCCAACCAACCTACCTACTCCTACTCCTACTCCTACTCCTCCTGCTCCTACTCCTCCATCCTATTCACGGACATAATGCTCCAACCAACCAACCAACCTACTCCTACTCCTACTCCTCCTGCTCCTACTCCTCCATCCTATTCACGGACATAATGCTCCAACCAACCTACTCCTACTCCTACTCCTCCTACTCCATCCTATTCCCTTCCTTAGCTAGTATAAGCAGGATGTTGTGCCGTGTCCTACTCCTCCTCCCCAACCAACTAATCAACCTACTCCTACTCCTACTACTCCTACTCCATCCTATTCCCTTCCTTAGCTAGTATAAGTAGGATGTTATTCCGTGTCCTGCTCCTCCATCATCCTACTCCATCCTATTCACTTCCTTAGCTAGTATAAGTAGGATGTTGTTCCGTGTCCTGCTCCTCCTCCATCCTATTTCATCCTATTCCCTTCCTTAGCTAGTATAAGTAGGATGTTGTTCCGTGTCCTGCTCCTCCATCATCCTATTCCATCCTATTCCCTTCTTTAGCTAAGTTCGGTTCCAAATGTGTGTTCCACTCGGGTCTAGAACTCATTTTTATTATTGTTTTATACATTTTTTTAACAAAGACTATTTTTTATGGTTACAATTTTATTATATTATTTAAAAAAATATATATATAGCCTAATCTAGGAACTAGTTTATTATCATTTCATAAGTTCAAAGCTAGCATTATTAGTTTATCATTTAGCACCATTCCATTTACTGTCCTATAAAAAAACATCACATCACTGGGACCACTATTACATTATTCAAAACATTATCATAAGCTTTCCATAACTGAACACTCACAGGAGGTCTTGCCATGGCTTATCAAGAAATAAAAGCTCATCTTGACATGATTATTATGTATATTCTTCCTATTGTCGGTTGGTAGCAGACAAGTAGAATTTTACTGGAAAGGCAATACACTTTAGGGAATAGTTTAGCTGGGCCATAAAAGGTAAGTCAGTAAGATATTATTAAAATGTATTCCACCTCATTAATTAAGGGAGTAATAATATACTTTTGTTACATTGGAGTGCCTTGATTCCTCCAAAGTATGCCTGGAAACATAACCAGATGAAGAAAATTAATGGTTGATTCCTCCAAAGTATGCCTGGAAACATAGCCAGATGAACAAAATTAATGGTGTTCTGTTGTTTGGAATAGTTTGGAGGAATCATTTGCTCCAGATTTACCAACAAACCCGAGCATCCACCAAAGGCCAAATGAAAACAAAGGTGAAAAGAAAGTGAGGCGAGACAAGGTAAAGCAAGGTAAGGAAAACTCGAGCATCCTACAAAAGGGTAAAACGAAAGGGAGACAAGGCAAGGCAAGGCAAGGCATCCAGAAAAAAGGTTAAAAAGAAAGGGAAGCAAGGCAAGGCAAGACATCCAGAAAAAGGGTAAAAAGAAAGGGAGGATAGGCAAGGTATCCAGAAAAAGGTTGAAAAGAAAGGGAGGCAAGGCAAGGTAAGGTATCCAGAAAAAGGTTAAAAAGAAAGGGAAGCAAGGCAAGGCAAGGTTGTATGTAACCCAGTGCGGCGGCAACACAGGAGTGCCGAGCCTCCAGCTAGAAATTATTATCCCTTCCCTCAGTAAGTTCCCTGTGCTGTGTTTGCCTGTGTACTGTGTAGTAGTGTGTTCAGTGGAGTGATGAGAATTCCGGCTCTTTTGCGAGAGCCGGTTCTTTCGGCTCCGTTTACTTAAATGAACTGGTTCTTCGGCTCCTAAACGGCTCTTTCGGCTTATTTTTTACCATCACATTTATATACTAATTAAAGATTAAGTAGTTCCATCTAAATATTCTGTGTTTACTCAATAATATGGAAATTTGAGTTGAAATAACTGTAACTATTATGAATAATTATTCAGTATTTACACATACACGTAGCTGTATAATGAAGTAGAATGCTTTATCAAAGCTGAACTAATGTCATATATATTGACTTGAAAATCTAATATTGTATTAAAATATGTTGATGGAAATAACCAAACCAAACGTGGTCGTTCACTGCTTGGCCAGCCCAGTGCTGGGTCCAAGCTGGGGTGGAGACACTCCTATCCCTTCACAGCTTGGACAGTCTGTAGGCTACTATTATTATATTATATTATAATGGTTCACATTTAGACGATGAGACCCATGATACAAATTGATGTGAACTCGTAGACTCATAAACTCTGAAAACACTTGATATGTTTAAATAACTGAGTGAGGTGTGTGTTTAAAAAACAGTGACTATTAACATGGGTAAGAATACTGATGGGAGAAAGTTTAAAGAGCGTTACAAGAATAACATAATTTATCACATGCAGTAGACGGGGGAGCCGTTTTACTCGTGTTAAGAAAAGACATAGATGTGCAAATAAATGTTTAATTATGTAAATAACGTGCAAAAACTACAGCACAACAGAATATCGGTGGTGAAATATATTTTTCATTATAATTATAATTTTGCAACACTTTATTTCTCTAGTACAATTATACTGTCTCAAACAACTTATAGGGTAAACGGCTCTCGAACGGCTCTCTGGCCTTAAGATCCGACTGTTATCATTCATATGAAAGAGCCGGATCTTGGAGCCGGATCGTTCGCGAACGTCACATCACTACTCGCAAGGAAGCAGGGAGGGCCGAGAGGAGGAGGGTGAAGTTCAGTGTGAGGTGGTCTTCAGAAGGGAGTGGATGTGTTGCGCCAGTCAGTGTGCTCTCTCTTTGTGTCTGTCTGTGTGTCTCTGTCTGTCTCTATCTATCTCTCTCTCGTGTACACCATGCCAGGAGGATGAAACATACCCAAACTGTGTCTGTGATGTGTGTGTTTTGACCTTTTCTAGTAGTAGGTCCGTGTATATTATGTGATATATATAATTATATAATATATACATAAAAAGTACCGGTGCCTGTTATATTCTGAAGACAAACATACATACATCATCTGTTATAGTGAAAGAGTGACACGATTATAGTGGATATCAGACTATAACAAGAGGAATATATATAAGGTAAGTCAAGCTCTTTTTTATATTCAATTTGGAGTGAAACATAAGTTATTATAGGTGTGAATGACTATAATATTTTATGGGTGCGATCGACGTAACAGTTAGATTTTTAATTACCAGTATCATTGGACAGTTACCTCACCTAATAATAAAACTACAAGTATAATATTAAAAGAAATGGAGCCTTATAACTGTATCTTGGTACTAGCTATTACGATTAACATATATATTTGGATTACATGTAGATAAACCGCACCATGTTTTTAATTAAGTCGATATGAATAAGTACGGTAGGTAGTTTTAATTTCACCTTGTCTTAAATCCTTAGTTAACTAACTCATATTTAAGTTACAGTATGATATGATAATTTTGACCCATGATATTAATGCTATTCTTAACACTTACTTAACTTAGCTCATCAAAATACATGTGAAGTTAAAACGAACAATATTTATATAAAAAACTTTAGAATCAAACTGCAAAGATAATGAGTACAGATGAACATGACACTAAACCTGTATATTATATAAAAAAATAATAATAATAATTACTTCGTACTCCCATTACTCTATTTGTGGCTAGCCTAATGCAATACTGGATCTTATTATTATTGATAGGAGGAGTAACGGAGTAGAAACATTATTATTATTGTTAGAGGAGTAAGGGAGTAGAAACATTATTATTATTGTTGTTAGAGGAGTAAGGGAGTAGAAACATTATTATTATTATTATTGATAAGAGGAGTAAGGGAGTAGAAACATTATTATTATCATTATTGATAAGAGAAGTAAGGGAGTAGAAACATTATTATAATCTGATAGCAAAGGCGAATGTAGTGTACTATTATAATGTACATTAATATAATCTGACTTGTGATACTAAAGGTTTAATTCAACATCAGTACTGAGTGAAGAGGATCTTGATAATAATACACGAGTATAATCTGATCCATGAAAATTGTACGTGGGTATAATCTGACAGGTGAGGAGGGTAGTAGTATTAGAGGTATACTATAATGTGACTAGTGAGGAGGGTAGTAGTACTAGTAGTAGGGGTATAATATTTTCTGACTGGTGAGGATGATAGTAGTAGTAGTAGTAGTAGAGGTAGGCTATATATACTTTAAGCTGACAGGTGAGGAGAGTAGTAGTAGTGGTAGAGGTATGATATAATATGACTGGTGAGGAAGGTAGTAGGTAGTAGTTGAGGTATAGGCTACAGTAATATAATCTGACTGGTGAGGATAAGATAGGAGTACGAATGGTTTAATCTGACTGGTGAAGGAAGAGTGAGTGGTAAGTGGAATTTGTACCAAGAGGCGAGGGAAGCATGTAGTGTGTGTGTGTGTGTGTGTGTGGTATATATAATCTTTTTTTTTTAGGGTAGTACTGGAGTGTATTTTGATTGACATCCTTAATTAGGGTACGGAGTAAAAAGATTGTAATCTGACTTGGGAAGGTAATAAGGGAGTAGGTATAGGAGTATATTCAGACTGGAGTGGGTATTATAGTAAGAGTATGGAGTGGGTATCAGTTTAAGGAGTAGGCTATATTGTATAAGAGAGTATGACGTGATAAGTAAGAGGATAACGAGGATTTATGATTAGTATAAATTTGACTGGAGGGAGTAGCAATGGAGTAGAAGTAGTGTAACATGACTGGTGTGAGGAAGGGAGTAAGTAAGTAGCCTGTAATCTGGATATGAAGAGTAGGGAGGAAGAGAGAGAGTAGACTAGTACCGGTACAAGAGTGAATGTAGTATTAAATTACTTAAAACAGGAGTGTAGTAATAGAGTGAAAACATGATTGGAAAGAGATGTAGGTAAGTGAGTAGCCTATAAGCTGTAGGTATGTAGTGGTGAAAAAACGGGAGAGAGGGAGAGAGTATTATTGGTGTAGAGAGAGTACCGTACCGTAATAATGAAGTAGGAATAGTATAACATGACTGGAAAGAGGAGTAGGTAAGGGAGTTTAATCTTGAGAGAAAGAGAGAGAGTAATAATAATGGAGTAGGAGTAGCATAGCACGACTGGAAAGAGGAGTAGGTAAGGGAGTATAATCTGGGGGATGTGTGGAGTGGTGAAGGGAGGGAGGGAGGTAGGCAGGGTGTGTGATATGTGGCAGGCAGCAGGCAGCTAGACCAGTGGTGTCCTGGGCAGTAGACCGTGGATGCTTCACGCCCCACAATTCACCTTCTTAGCCATATATGCTCAAATTCAATTTAACCAGGCGTCGTGCATGTTAGAGAGACCGCAGAATATTATGGGAAGAAATTCTGTACGTTTTAATTGTATTTCCATGTGACATGAGCGTGTTCTCGTAACAATATAATAGTGTAATGTTTCTCAGTGTGTTGTGGGGAAATACAAAGATTCTATGGGCTGATAATCTGATTCGGGGTTGGTGTAATAGAGGTAAGCATACTCCTTTAAAACCAAGATATTATACGGTAGGCATAGTGCAGTTTAGTACAGTGGTGTTGATAATAATAACATGAACAGAAAATGAAACTACAATCTTGTAACATGCAATACAGATGTGACATAAACTACTGAACATTATACCGTACTTTATCGCAAGTGTTGTTGAGAAATTTCAGGACATTTGTAAAAGCATAGTCATTGGCAATGCAAGATACAGTACGTCACTAATTATAGGTACCGTACGGTACTGTACTTCCATCTCAAGGTGTCTAAATTGAAGGACAAATACAACACGAAGCTAGTTTTATCACGGAGTATAATGTTTCTCAAGGCTAATAGTATCATACGCAAACAACAACAGTAGACGTATTTGTATAGGAAATAAGAACAGAATTGAGACTTTATGTTAGAAAATCTCCTCCCTTTGACACTTTTCATTTAATACAGGAACAATAAAAGAAAGAATATTTACGATAGTATCAGAATATGATTACAGGGACGGTGATTCTCTCTCTCTCTCTCTCTTAATACAGTTTTACACAAAGAACAACCGTAGAGTTTGTATACCCAGCACGTAAGAACAATGGTAGCCTAGTATATTTATATTTTCGTGTTGGAAATAAGCTACTTGTCGATAAAGCTAGAAATTACTACGTACAGGAGCGTATGTGTTCCGTAACTACTAACCTGTGATAACCAGGCACATCGTATGTCATTTTTTAAATCTATACTTTCATACAGCGGCATCTGATTTAACCAACCTAAACTAAAGAATTTATGCTGTCCCAACTGGACCCCAAATAAGCCCTCACTTCCTAGATTGGCAGTTGGGGGTCAGTGTTCTCATAAACATTATTAAGGGACCCTGTGTTGTAGTCAGAAGATTGGAGATGAACGAGTCCTTCAAATACTGCCACGAAACACCACCTATATGGAAGGAGCTTTGTCTTGTGACATGGTCAGGAGGAATCAGAAGTCTCCAATTTTCATACACGATCACAGAGTCCTTAAGAGCTTTCATTTAACCAGCACAGTTTATCTTGTTACATTACCGCAAGACATATTAATTTTGCATAATGTTTATTGATCTAGCTGAGCAGGATACATCATCAGAGGGTGAGGGATATTAACAGATCAAGATGGAGATAGCGGCCACTTAAAGCTGTTTTCCATCCCGCCAATCATTTTGCTTTGGAT
Source organism: Petrolisthes manimaculis (assembly GCA_034508575.1). NCBI lineage: Eukaryota > Metazoa > Arthropoda > Malacostraca > Decapoda > Porcellanidae > Petrolisthes > Petrolisthes manimaculis. The sequence continues at coordinate 81,255 of JAWZYT010004641.1, forward strand.
AAATACATTGTGTGTGTGTGTGTGTGTGTGTAGCCTCTTGAAGGGGTAGGATATAAGGAAAGGCAAGTCTTCTAAGAATTATATTGCCTAAATATTTATAGTTCAGAGCGATGAAAGTTACTGATTACTTTATAGGTCTCGCCCTCCTCTCTTTTTTTTTTTTACTATATCCAAGCAATGATACATACAGCTCAATCCATCTTAAGTGGTTAGTAAAGTGTTGGTAAATTGGAGGGCTACTGATTCCTCTCGACTAGGCTATAGCAGGAAACACGACCTCAACGTTACAAATGGGAGTGTCTGTTTTTTTATATAGTTTGGAGGATTCAGTAGCTCTCCAGTTCACTACCCCTCAACTAGGCTATACACACACTCCTGCCGCACAAATTACAGTGAGCATTGCATTGTTGGTTGTGTTGCATTATTATTGCATTGATTGGTACTGGATGCATGCAGTAGTAGTCTAGTTAGTGACCAGGAGCTCTACCAGCGGTAATGATGATGATGATGGTGGTGGTGGTGGTGGTGGTGGAGATGAAGGTGGAGTAGGCTAGGCTAGTTATAGTACAGACTGGCTCGTTTTATTTTATCCCAGGGAAAGTGTATCGGTGAATGCCCTTATTAATTATATAATGTGACCTTTGATATACGTTTGGCTTACATTTCAGTGTTTATAAGCTTTGTAAGTTATGAGTCTAGGCTAATATGTCTTGAATTGCTGTAGATATACCAAAAGAAAAACAACATAAAAAACAAATAAATTAATGATAAAAGCCAACAATTAAGTGTCGGAAACAGTACGGCAATTGCATACATTTTCCCCATGTTGAGGAGGAGATATTACAGTGTTGGTAAATTTATCTGGAGCATCTGAATCCAACAAACTACTAATCTGGTCCTGTTTCCTGACATCCTTTGGAGGAATCAAGGCGCTCCAATATACTACTGTACCAAAAGTGTAGTATCCCCTTAAGGACCCCCATGATGTCAGAAAATTGGAGGTTAGAGAGTCCTTCAATCATTGCCACGAAACACCACCTACATTGAAGGAGTTGTTTCGTGGCATAGTCAGGAGGAATCAGAAGCCACCAGATCTCATCATACACGATCACAGGGTCCCTAAAAAATGGATTGAGTGTAGGAGAGCGAACAGGTAGGAAATAAGAAGGATCCAACCTACATTGAAGGAGCTTGTTCCGTGGCATAGTCAGGAGGAATCAGAAGCCACCAGATCTCATCATACACGATCACAGAGTCCCTTAAAAACAAAACAAAAAACAAAATGGATTGAGTATAGGAGGGCGGGTAAGGATGGATACGAGATAGGCTAGTAGTTCTTCTCCATTTTAAATAACTGGCTTGGTCGACGTGGCTCCGTTGTGGCGTGCAAGAAACTCGTTCCGAGATTATATTATAATTGACCAGTAATTTAATATGATTTGTATTGCAGTTGGAGTGCGTTTACCTAGAGTAATTATTATAGCTATGCGTTTTGAAGGGGGTTTGGGCGTGTTTTACTAGTTTACGATTTTGAATTCGAATTTGCACGGGAAATGCGAACTGTACGACAGAGCGGAGGGAGACGCTTATATTTATTTGCATTTATTTATTTATCGATCTATCTATTAGCTCTAGCTCTAAGTGATGGGCAAATGAATCCTCCAATTTATGCCACGAAACATATCGATCCTTATATTAGTAACACTTGGGTATTCTGTTTCCTGGCATAATTTGGAGGAATCAGTAGCCCTCCCATTTACCAACAAGAGATTCATCCTTGAAACACCTGCTAAAGGGGGTTGGTTCTGTGTGTGTGTGTGTGTGTTTAGGGGCATTTTGGAATCTACACAGCTCTCTAGATACTCCAACAAAACAGACAATTCCCCTACTTGTTTAGCCTAGTGAGGTGGAATAGGATATACAGCTGTTTTCCGTCATAGTTTGGAGGAATCATGAGACGGAGAGATTGAATGAAGGAAAATAGATGACGGTATATGCCTCATGGATGATATTATGTTTACCAGTAGTTACTCTTAGGCCTATGCAAATGTGTAGGCCTATTGAAAATCCCGCTAGACTAGTTGAATAGCCTAACCAAGGGGAGATAAATATTGGTGGTGAACTGGAAGGTCTGTAAAATCCTCCAAACTATACCACGAAACAGATCCCCTATTAGTAGTACCATTGAGGGCATTCCGTTTTTTTTTTTTTTTTTTTTTCAGGTATATAATAGTTAGGAGGAAACAGTAGCCTTCCAATTGACCAACATAGAGAAACTTCCACTAACCCATTCAGAGGTTGTAAAAACGGAAAAGATATTGAAGGACAAATTAGTTGAAAATTTAGGCATATATTCAAAGAGGAAGATAGGCATTGGTGCAGTCTGTCGTAAATATTATCAAGAAGAGTAGGCTAATACCCATGTACGGTGAAAGATCTATAGTGAAATGTTTGTTTGTTTTTATCTAGTTTATTTTGTTTTTGTTCTATTTTCGTTATTGTACTGTCATTAAATTAGGATAACGAAGGTGAAAGTTCTATATACATTTTTTTTTTTTTTTTTTTTTTTTTTTTTTTACTATCATTAAATTAGGATATGCATTGTATCTGAAAGGAATACCAACCAGCCTATGATTACCGTTATGTTTTCAGTATGACTCCAAAGAACTGGCTGCATAATTATCACACAATACTCATTACATAGTCTACACATAACGCATATTACCATCACCTTCCTAACTGTGCTCTCATAATGACCACAGTCCCTCCTCCACCCCAACACACACCTGGACATCCTCTTCCTTCATGTAAATTACGCCTTGAATCAGAATCATCAAGCAGGTGAGGTTGGACAGGCAGGAGTTGCTTTGCATTACTGCATTGAAAACACTATTTATACAGTAGCTACTGGTCTTGGAATAGTAGACAGATAAATCTTAACTTACAGCCTGCAAGAAGTAATATGTTAACACCATAATTCTTGTAGTTTTATATTGCCTAGGCGTTTCTTCATAGAGTTGGTTACTTGTTCATATTATTGGGTTTAATTTAAGGATACTATTGTGACTTTGAAAATAAATGGGTCAGATTTAACTGATACTATAGGAAGCGAAAGACTTGTTGTGTGTTGGTTTAGGCTACCTTACTGTAGTTGTTTATCACTGGCTAAAAATAAGTGATCATAAAGTAAATAGCTTATGTGAGGAAGGTATACTGTAGACCCCAGATAGCCTCCTATATAGCCCTGTAGGGAAACAAGCTTATGGGAGACTGTTAGCCTACTAAGGAAGGTAGGCTAGGCTATACTGTAGATTCCAGTATATTGCCTAGCCTATCTTTGTAAGGAAGGTTAGGCAAGACTGTGTTAGCCTACTAATAAAGAAGGTTAAGGAAGGTATACTGTAGATTTCAGCAGCTTATCTTAGTAAGGAAGGTATACTCTGGACCCCGGGGATCAATTTATTTAACCCTGTAGGAAAACAAAAACAAACAATTTCAAGGGGGACTGTCTTACTAAGTGGTGGGTCGATCGGTTGGTCCTGAATGGTTGGTTGGTTGGTTGGTTGTCCCTAAACGCGAGACATGAGGGAAGAGACAATACCAATAATAATATAGCTTACTTTATGTGACGCTGCATGACCAATACATAAGCCCCAGCACCGGGTGAAATTGTACCTAGTGTGTGCGGTTTGAAGGCGGTCAGTTTAGATAATATACTGTATATACTGGTATGTCTCCTTATAAAATGTATATATAGTTAAGTGTGTACGGTTTGAAGGCAGCCAGTTTAGCTATACCGGTATATAATTAAATCCTTTTTAACTAGAGTCTACGATTAGGCTATGTTGTTTTGAGTAAGCTGGTTAAGGGGATAGTACATTGTTGGTAAATCAGTAGTAATTGTTTCCTCCAAACTATTCCACGACACAGGTCACCATTAGGTTATACTTGTTTACGGTATCTGTAAAAATAATATTATCCTGGTTACTAGTTTGCTTTAGAGGACTGAAGGGACTAGCCTAATGTACTAAAAGTATAATTTTCAGTATAGTGATATAGGAAGGACCATTATCCTATGTTAGCCTATGAAAACATTAAAATAAATAGTGTACATGGACACTGTTGGTCATGTAGGTATTTGTATTGTACAGTTGTGGTCACATGAGACAGATAGATACACATCAAAATGGTCCCATATTAAGAATAGAATGCGTCACACACAATGTCTCATCCTGTATCCTACCTACCGTACCCTTTGCTTAATGAGGGGACCCGTTTTAGGTGTGTGTATGTGTGTGTGTGTCTGTTTATATATTTGCAACTGTACATTCCAGTGTTTGTAAATTGCAGATAAGTCCCAAGTTGTGTAAATGTTTTGGTGTAATTTTAGGTATAATTTCATGTCTTGGGTTGCATTACATTTACCGAAAAGGTCTTCTTAAATGAGGAAACTGGTACAGTACAGTTTCGCCAGTATAGGTCAATATTTTTTGTTAATTAGCCTAAAATTGTTGACATTACTGTAATAAACTGTTGCAATTTGGCAAGTGTTCCTCCACGATACCTTACGTGAGTCTAGACACTCTTGTTGCCGTTTGATGGTGTAAGGTAGGATATAAGTAAGTAAATACCCGTACTAGGATAGTATTTACTTACTTATATCCTAAGTATACAATCCTAAACTTGTCTCGAGATTGTTGGATAGTGTTACGGAGTTGGAATAGTTCTAAGTGAGTTATTAGTTTAGGATAGTCGTAATGCTTGATGGTGTAGGGTAGAAAAGTAAAATAAATAAAGCCATATTGGGTGTCGTAGTAGGATATATTAAACTTGGATAGTGTTGCAATATTGGGATAGTTCTACGTGAGGTAGTTTAGAATGGTCATAGTGCTTGATGGTGTATATAGCCTAGGGTAAAAAAATAAACAAACAAAATATAGCCTCTGTTCTCATTATATTCGGATGCCGTAGTATACGAAAATTGTCACGAGATTGCAGAGTAATGTTGCAATGTTGGTAGGCTATATTTCACGGTGTGTTGGTGCATGACCCTCTCCCCTCCCCCTCCCCTCCCCTCCCCCTTCCCCACTACGTACTGTGCATATATACCAGTAATGACGTAATGGGGGGGTAATTATGTCATGTCTCAGTCCAGTATATATGTACACAGCGTGATGTGATGTGAGGCGCCGTTCTCTCTCTCTCGGTGTGTGTGTGAGAACGTGCGTCTCTCTCTCTCTCTCTCTCTCTCTCTCTCTCTCTCTCTCTCTCTCTCTCTCTCTCTCTCTCTCTCGAGTTCAGTATTATACCACTTTCTTGACTTGAATTCTGTATTATACCTCTCTTGATTTGAATTCTGTATTATACCTATTTGAATTCTGTATTATACCTCTCTCTCTCTCTCTCTCTCTCTCTCTCTCTCTCTCTCTCTCTCTCTCTCTGGTAATAAAAACAGTTCTATCCTGGCCACGGTAGCGTCTCCCCAGGCCAGCCATGAATCATGTTCCCGTGTCCCCGCCCTCAGTACTCCCCTTACCTGTGTGTGTGTGTCTGTTGGCTCCATGGATGCAGGGGGTGGGGTGGGGGGGAGGAGGGAAGAGGAGGTGAAGGCAATGGAGGGATGGGGAAGGGGGAGGGGGAGATGGTAAAGGCGAGGGAGGAGGTAAAGGCGAGGGAAAGAGAGGGGGAGGTGAAGAGACAGGGAGATGGGGAGGAAGGGAGGTGAAGGAAATGGAGAGATGGGGAGGGGGGGAGGGAGGTGAAGGAAATGGAGAGATGGGGAGGGGGGGGAGGAGGTGAAGGAAATGGAGAGATAGGGAGGGGAGTGTTTGTGCATGGAGGAATGAAGTAGGGAAAAGTAATATGGAGGAGAGATGGGAGAGGCTGCATGGAGCAGAGTGTACCCATCTATCCCGTTAAGATGGTCGTCTATTTTGGTTGAACTGGAGTCTAATTAACCCTCCAAACAATGCTACGAAACAGAAACCTGGCTTATTTACTAATGTATTCTGTTCCCTGGCATAGTTTGGAGGAATCAGTAGTCCCATCAAGTCATACCCAATATAAATGATTCCCTTAAGACGAGACCCTACAATCAGCCACTCAGCCAATCAACCAATCAGTCGGCCAGCCACCCAATCAGTCAGCCAGCCAACCAACCAGTCAATAAACCAATCAGCCACCCAACCAACCAATCAGTCAATAAACCAATCAGTCAGCCAGTCAACCAGCCAATCAACCAACCAAGCAGCCAGCCAATCACCCAGTTTAGCAACCAGTCAGCCACTCAACCAACCAACCAACCAAGCAAGCAGTCATGGAGGGAGAGCTCTCATGAAGTTAGTCTAGTCAAGTCAAGTCAAGTTGGTGGTTGTTGTGTTTTTGTGAGGGTCCAGTCAGCCAGCCAGACACAAAAGGAGACTAAGACCTGAATTGCATAAATACGATGCAGCAACAATTCTCTGGGATAATTATATGGCCGCCACGTTTTCAATAGAGCTGATGTGTAGTGGACCCTTGATGATATGTTGATTGTTGGTGATTATTGGCTCTCTGGGACGCCCCCCTTCGTCGCCTGGGAGAACTAATTTGGAGTGTGTTGTTTGGGGTCCGGTTGGTTGGTTGGTTGGTTGGAAGGAAGGGCTGGCTGGCAAGTGCATGGGAGTGGGGAATTGTGGTGCAGCGAAGATTGGGAGAGATGATGATGATGATGAGGAGGAGGGACATTGGGAGAAGAAGAGATGGAGGGAAGATGAGAAGAAGAGAAGGAGGGAAGATGAGAAAGAGGGAGATTGGGAGATAGAGAGAGGGAGGGACATTTGGAGATGGAAAGAGGGAGGGAGATGGAGGGAAGATGAGAGGGAGGGACATTGGAAGAAGAGAAGGAGGGAGATGGAAGGAAGATGAAAAAGAGGGAGATTGGGAGATAGAGAGAGGGAGGGACATTGGGAAATGGAAAGAGGGAGGGAGAGAGAGGGACATTGGGAGATAGAGAAGAAGAGGAGAGGGAGGGGGATTGGAAGATAGAGAAGAAGAGGAGAGGGAAGGGAATTGGGAGAAGGGAGGAAGAGAATTGCGGGATGGTTGACTGCCGATACGATGGCTGTCCACCATAGGGAGTCATCGTACCTCCATCGTTAACACCACGAATATTCATGCATACGAACCAAAGTGTCACAGGCAACCCATCCACACCCCCACCTCTCTCTCTCTCTCTCTCTCTCTCTCTCTCTCTCTCTCTCTCAAAGTGTCACAGGTACCCCCCCCCCCTCCCAAATCGTGTAAAGGTTAAAGGCATTGAGTGTGACCTTGGGGGCATTATATAGCCTGTACTTTTTATTATTATTATTATTATTTTCATTATTATTGTGTGTGTGTGTGTATGTATGGCCTTGAATTTATAGTGATGCTGCCTTTGTTTTCATTGATAATTCTCCATGAAATTAAAAAAAATAGCTCTCATCTCCCTCTCCTCTTTTATCTCTCCTTCTCTTCCACTCCTCTCCCTCTTTCCTTGTTGCTAGCACATGAGAGAGAGAGAGATAGATAGAGAGAGAGAGAGAGAGAGAGGTGGGGGAGGGAGGGAGGAAGGGAAAGGCCCCGTCCAAGCCTCCTCTCACACTCATTATTAATTACTAAGCCTTTCACATTCAAATTAGAACACGTATTGATAGGGAAGCCGCCTTGTCCAACCAGGAGCCTCACACACGCCTTGCCGGGAGGGAGAGAGAGAGAGAGAGAGAGAGAGAGAGAGAGAGAGAGAGAGAGAGGTTGGTTGAGAGTGGGGATGGGTTGCCTGAGAGAGAGAGAGAGGAGGTGGGTATAGAAGAGGAAAGGAGAGAAGGATGGAGGATGTGAGGAAGAGAGAAACATGGCTGTGGTAGAGAAAGAGAGTGCTAGTGTGTACTCTCTCTCTCTCTCTCTCTCTCTCTCTCTCTCTCTCTCTCTCTCTCTTATTATGTTTATTATTGGTATTATTTTCGGTTTATGATGCTTGGTCTGGTCCCGGACGATTATTAACCGTGTGGTGATGATGGTATCGGTGTGGGTGTGTGTGTGTGTGTGTGAGAGAGAGAGAGAGAAAGAGAGAGATAGGGAGAGTGTGTCAGAGAGAGGGAAAGAGAGTGAGTGTGTTTGTGTGTGTGTGTCAGAGAGAGAGAGAGTGTGTGTTTGTGTGTGTGTGTGTCAGAGAGAGAGAGTGTGTGTGTTTGTATGTGTGTGTGTGAGAGAGAGAGAGAGAAAGAGAATGAATGTGTGTGTATGTATGTATGTATGTCCCTACTACCTACTGTACCTACGTATAGACACACCACAAACCTGTATTATATAGGCCTAAAGTAGAGTAGTACAATGTTGATTCATCAGGATATAATAATAATAATTCCTCCACAACACTCCAGACCAACAAACATTATAATATTTGTTGTTTCCTGGCATTAGTTTGGAGGAATCAAGTCACTCTCTAATACACCAAATGTATACAGTCATACACTCAACCATTACAATACTTATACACAACATACCCCCCTCCCCCTTCTCCCCCTACTTCCCCTCCCCCCTTCTCCCCTTACTTCCCCTCCCCTCCCCTCCATTGCTTTTTATCTGCCTCCCTGCCTAACCTACCTTCCTCTCCCTCCTTGCCTAACCTGCCTGCCTGCCTGCCTGCTTGTCTGCTCTGTTTTTGTGTCTTCTCTTGTTCCTCTCGGCTGATCTTTTCACAGTGCGTGGTTTTGTTGCCTTTGGTGTTGTGTGTGTGTGTGAGAGAGAGAGTGTGTGTGTGTTTGTTTGAGAGAGTGTGTGTGAGAGAGAGTATATGTGTGTATGTGTGTGTGAGAGATGGAGTGTGTGTGCTTGAGAGAGAGAGAGAGGGAGAGATAGAGAGAGAGAGTGTGTATATGTGTGTGTTTTAGCTATAGTTCTATGTTTCTATATATTTCTTTGATAAACACTGCCTAGTACCGGTATGGTTTGTTTTTTTTCAAACTAGGCCTATATGGAAATTTGTGAGACTATAATTTTATGTATATACTATTTACATTACTCATAACAAGTGGAAAGTGAGGGAGGCCAAATAATAATAAGGAGTTTAAGGGTAACAAATGGAGTATAATTATTATATATAAATGTTTTGATGTTTTTATGCCCCCCCCCCCCCCCCGTGCTGTAGTCAGAGAATTGGAGGTTGCTCTTAATGAGGAAGTTCGGTGTTGATAAATCTGGAGTAACTGATTCCTCCAAACCAATCCAAGTAACAGGCCACCTTCATTTTTGTTAATCTAGTCCTGTTTCCTGGCATTATTTTGGAGGAATCCAGACGCTCCAATGAACCTAAAGTAGACCATCCCCTTAACGTGGTAAAGTTGAAAGGGAACATATAAACAAACTCATATTAAACATCACAGGTTTGAGAAGAGACAGTACACATACATACATACATACAGATCTCATACAGCAGTCGTGGGGTCAGGGGGGGGTGGGGGTTGGGGTTGGTGTTGGGGGTGTGGGGGGGGGGAATGTAGGAAGGAGTTTAAGGGTAACAGGTGGGCCACTAAGCTTACCCCCTCACCTGTAATTAGTAGAAGCCGCGAGGAGGATGGTGTTGTTGTTGTTGTTGTTGTCAGCACCGAACATGGCCCCCTCCATCCCCTTCTTATCCCCTCCAACCCCTCCTTTCCCCTTCCATCCCTTTCTTTCCCCTTCATCCCCTCCTATCCCCTTCCATCCCTTTCTTTACACCCTCCTTACCCTCTCCATCCTTTCCTTACTCTCTACTACTACCTCTCTACTACCCCATCCTTCCTTCCTTCGACCCCCATACTATCCACTTATCTTCTCCCTATTCCCTTAACCTTATCCTCCCTTTGACCCCATCCCTACTTCGTCCATCCTCCCCTCAACTCCATCATCCCTATCCCATCCTCCCTTCTTCGTCCACATCCTCCCCTCAACTCCTTCCTTCCCCATCAACCTTAGGACCACAGGGGGAGCAGCAGGTCTGTACGAGTGAACACGTTGGAAGTAAATTGTTCTGATATACCGGTACCGTTGTGTGGAGTAACATGTGGGACAGAGGCAAGGGTTGGTAGACGATAGGTAGGAAGCCAGACAGGTTGGAAGTTAGGTATAGGAGGGAGACAGGCAGGGAAGGAGGAAGAGTGGCAGGGTGGCAGACAATATAATAGACAGACAGACAGACAGGATGGCAGGCAATATATATAATAGACAGACAGACAGACAGGAAGGCAGGCAATATATATAATAGACAGACAGACAGCAAGGCATACAAGCATATATATACCGTACGTAAGCAGTCGAACAGATGAACAGCAAGGCACGTAAATTGAAAGACAGACACTTAGACAGATACTCAAGCAAGCAAGCAAATAGACAGACACACAGATAGGAAGGAAGGAAGGCAGGCAGGCAGAGGGTTGGGTAGCCTATGTAGGTAAGAAAGGAAAGGGTAGAAGGGAAAGGGTAAAAATGGACATATGGGTGGCGACGACAGGGGCTGGAGTAGGCGTGGGTGGGTGAGGGGTCAAGGTAGGGGTGATGATGGCTTGGGTGCGTTGGGGGGTAGGGGGGGGACATGGGTTAGAGGATGGGAGAGGTGTAACGGTGTAGGTGGGGACGAGATTATAGGGGTGATAGAGGGTGGGGTACATGGGTATAAGAAGGGACAAGATAAGGATGATGAGGGGGGATAGGTAAGGGAAGTACTGTAGGGGTATATATAAGGTACAAGTTTTAAGGGTTATACAGTTTGGTTCATAGCTGTGTTGTGTAGAATCAAGTCGAGTTAAATAGTGTGTGTGTTGTGTGTATAAAGTGTGAGGAGTGAGGGATGTGTTTGTGTGTGTATATATATAATGTGTGTGTTATGTGCCTAGTGTGTGTGTTGTGTGTGTATGTATTGTGTGTGTGTGTGTGTAATGGTAGTGGTGGAAGGGTTGGTTGGTTGGGTGGCTGGGTGGGTAGGCTAAGGGGAAGGACTGTGGGTTGTGGAATAGATGACTTCCGACACCACCTCATGTGTTAGTGTAGGGAGGCGGCTCCTTTCTCTTCCCTCCCTCCCTCCCTCCCTTGCTGCTCCATCCCCCTTCTCCTATTCCTCCTTCCTCCTCCTCATTCACCTTCCCATCCTCTTTTATTCCCCTTCCTTCTTCCCCTTCCCATCCTCTTTTCTTCCCCTTCCTTCTTCCCCTTCCCATCCTCTTCCCCCTCTTCTCTTTCGTCCTCTTCCTTCCCCTACTCATATATTTGTAGCTGTTTACATCTTTCACTTCCAATCGATATATAAAGTACGGTACCATATTAAATTTGAGTTAGTTAGTGTGTGTATGTGTGTGAGAGTGAGAGAGAGAGACAGACAGACAGACAGACATAGAGAGAGACAGATAGAAAGACAGACATATATAGACAGACCGACAGAGAGGCATAGAGAGAGAGACAGCTTGACAGACAGACAGATAGATAGATATAGAGACACATTTAGAGACACACAGACAGACAGAGGAAAGAGAAGCATTGGTGGAGGGTAAAATGGTTGAAGAGACTTGTGCCACTTATATAAACATCACGGCAGACCTCCCCCCCCACCACCACCACCAGCTGTCCCATCCACTACACACACACACACACACACACACACACACTGAGTCATACATGCACTTGTGTCTTTTCAGAACCCCTGGGCGATGCATGTGAGAGAGAGAGAGAAAGAGAGGGAGTGTGTGTGTGTATGTGTGTTAATATCCACTCCCATCTCTCTCTCTCTCTCTCTCTCTCTCTCTCTCTCTCTCTCTCTCTCTCTCTGGCTTGTTTATGTAGGCCGTAAAGTATAAGTAACATGAAACGGACTGAGTATAGCCAGGGTGAAGTCAATTAGTGGAACCAAACAGCACACACACACACACACACACACACACTAGAGATTTACACCACCTACACTAACACACACACTAGAGATTTACACCACACACACACACACACACACACTAGATATTTACACCACCTACACGCACACACACACTAGAGATTTACACCACACACACACACACACACACACACACTAGAGATTTACACCACACACACACACATACACACTTGGGATCTACACCACCTACACGCACACACACACTAGAGATTTACACCACACACACACACACACACTAGAGATTTACACCACACACACATACACACACACTAGAGATTTACACCACACACACACTCTCTCTCTCTCTCTCTCTCTCTCTCTCTCTCTCTCTCTCTCTCTCTCTCTCACACACACACACACACACACTAAAGGTTATCCACGTCTCAGTTATTATTCTATGTTCCATGAACTCGTTTTCGTGGCAAGAAACTAATTAAAGCAAATCAGAAAAAACGTGTAAGATTAAATAAAATTACGTATTTGTTTATGCTATTTTTTTTATTCCTATGAGGACTTAAAGGACTCTTGTGATCGTGTAGCCTATGGGAATTTAATGAAGGCTTTTGATTCCTCCAGACCATGGCACGAAACACGCTCCTTCCATATAGGTTAGGTGTGTGTGTTTCGCGGCAATATTTGAAGGACTCATTTAACTCCAATTTTCAGACTATATCACAGTGTCCTTTTAAGGGGAGGGTATAGTTCTGACATTTTTGGAGATAATGATTCCTTTAAACTATTCCAGGCAACAAGATACCATTATTTTTCTTCTTCTGAGTCTGTTTCCTGGCATTCTTTGGAGGATTCAAGGTGCTCCAATCTATCAAAAGTATACTCTCCCCTTAACAAGATTATAACACTCGTATTTACAAACTGGTGTGACATTTTCTTTACCCTTTACAGACTGTCTCTCTAGATTATGTATATATAAATATGTATCCTGTCCACGCCTTTCATTTCCTACTGCTTTTTTTACTATTACTTCTCTCTCTCTCTCTCTCTCTCTCTCTCTCTCTCTCTCTCTCTCTCTCTCTCTCTCTCTCTCTCTCTCTCTCTGTCTCGTGCTCACAGAAGTAATCCGAATATACTAAATTTACAGTGTATTACCGTGTAGAAAATTGAGGGCCGAACGGAAATGAAGTCACACGCAGAAAACATTTATTGCAAGCACGCCGTGACTGCAACAATTATGATTGCAGTAGAGAAGTGAGACGAGAAGGAAGCGGAGGAGGAGGAGGAGGAGGAGGAGGAGGAAAAACACTAATGAAAATAATAAATAAATAAATATATAGACGACGAAAACCAAGAAAAACAAAACAAAACTACAAAATATAAAACATGAGGAAGTCAGAAAACACGAAACGGAAGAAAATAAACGAAGGAGACTTTGGAGGGACGAGGAGGGAGGGAGGGAGGGAGGTTTGGAGGGGAACGACCAGGGAGGGGCGGGGCGGGGCGGGGAAGGGGTACTGAAGGGGGGACGCGGGAGGGGTACATAAGGACGGATACTGGACGAGAGAGGGCGAAGGGTACTAGAGATAGGCAATAGGATAGGGAAAGGCGGGAGGGGATAGACGGGAAAGGTGAGGAGGGGGTCAGGAAGGGAAGGGGGGGTGGATGACGACGGTGGGGGGTGACGAGAGTGGGAAGGGGTGGGGGTGGGGGTGGAGAGGGGTAGGAGGTGACGAGAGTGAGGAAGGGAAGGGGGTGACGGTGGTGGGAGGGGGTCAGGAAGGGGACGAGGGCGGATGGCGACGGTGGGGGTGACGAGGATGTGGAGTTTTAGGGGGGGGGGGTGATGAGAGTGTGGAGGGGGAAGGTGGGGGGGGGGGAGGGGAGGGGGCAGGGTGTATCCAGCTCCAACACACTAAAAAGACTCCAATGGCTGGATTCCAAGGGGTCGCTCGCCAGTCCAACCAATCCCTTTTGTGGCCGGGATCCTCTTACAAGCGTTGTGGCGGCCGCGACCAGACCGGGATTATCTTTAATTATATTTTTTTATGGACCGCCAGCCACCACCACCAAGGGGGACGCCAATTTCACCCCTAAGGAATCCTCCCCAAAAAAAGACACACCCATTCCCCCCAAAGTCTCTTATGTTACGGGGATTTATTGTAGCTAAGTTTATTGTTATTATTATTAGTATTATATTGTTGTTGTTGTTTATTTATTATTATACAACAATCCCTGCTTCGTTTTATTTTTCACTTGTTTCTGTTTTTGTTTTGTTTTTGGTATTCGTGGTTTGTGTGTGTGTGTGTCTTTTTTTTTTTTTTTTTTTTTTCGTTAGTTTCTCCTTGAACTTATTGGTGACTGTCTTTTAGGTACAGTATTGTTATAAAATGATGATCACATACACACACACACACACAAAGAAAATAACACGCATATAGCGAATATAAAATACTCACACATACAACGGAAATAAAACGAACACACACACACAACGGAAATATAACGAACTCACACACACAATTAATAAAATAAAACGAAGAACACACACACACACACACAATAAAAATAAAACGAAGAACACACACACACACACACACACACACACACACACACACACACACACACACACACGACGAAAATATAATATAACCTAACCTTCCCCAGGACGTGACAGACTTGGGCATAGGTGGAGGTGGTGAGGTAAGGGTGAGATATTGGAGTGTCAGGGTGGGGGGAAGGAAGGCGGGACGCGATTTTGTGGACTGAGGTTATCGAAATGGTTGTGACAGTTCTATCGTGCACTTGTCGGTTTTCCAAGTGGCATTTACCGGCTGTAAAAGGTGTGTGTGTGTGTGTATTTTTTTTTTTTTTTTAAGGTTGTGTAGATGTTAGTGTTATTTTCCATTGTTTTTTAATTGAATTTTGTTTCAATATGTGTGTGTGTGTGTGTGTGTGTGTGTGTGTGTGTGTTGTGTGTATGTTTTAAGGTTGTGTAGATGTTAGTGTTATTTTCCATTATTTTATTGAAGTTTGTTTCAATATGTGTGTGTGTGTGTGTGTGTGTGTGATATAAAGGTGAGTATCTATAAAGAATTGATTTCCAGCATTTTAAAACGTATATTTTGCGTGCACACACACCATGAAAAAATGAAGAAAAGAACATACACACACACATACAAAC
>JAWZYT010004642.1:0-42500 GCA_034508575.1 Petrolisthes manimaculis
ACACACACACACACACACACACACACACACACACACACGCACACACACTAAAAATATTCTCCATTCCCCCTCTTCCCTCTTCCTTCCTTCCTTGGTTCCCTCACCCCTCCAATCATTTATCCTTCCCTGCTTCCTTCCTCGTCTCTTTTCATACTCCAACTCCTCCTCCTCCTTCTTCTCCTCCTCCTCCTCCTCCTCCTCCTCCTCCTCCTCCTTCTCCTCCTCCTCCTCCTCCTCCTCCTCCTCCTCCTCCTCCTCCTCTTCCTCCTCTCCTCCTCCTCTCCTCCTCCTCCTCCTCCTTTTTTCTTTTCATTCTTCTTCTTAATTTTCATCTTAATTTCCTTTATATTAATTTTCCCCATATTTTTTTCTACCTTTTTCTCTGTTTCCTCCTTCTGATTTTTTTCTATATTTACTTTCCTGTTTTTCATTTTTTTCTTTCTTTTTCTATTTCTCCTTTTTTTCCTCCTTCTCCTCCTCCTCCTCTCCTCCTTTTTTCCTCCTTTTTTTCCTCCTCCTCCTCCTCCTTTTCCTTTTCATTTTCCTTCTCTTTTCTCAGTAGCTTTTCCCACCAACTTTTCTCGTGTGATTGACCCGTGCTTTTTTCATCACAGTCTCTCTAAACGGCTTCACCAACTCCACTCTCTCTCTCTCTCTCACTTTCTCTCTCTCTCAACGTGCCTACATCCATCTCTCTCTCTCTCTCCCTCTCTCTCTCTTTCTCTTGATTTCCAAAAAGCCTTTGACAAAGTTCCCCATAAACGTTTAATAACTAAATTAAAATCTCACAGAATCCAAGGCGACACCGTAAGATGGATAGAGAACTGGCTAAGAAACCGTAAACAACGTGTGGTAATAAATGGTAAATCATCTAATTGGACTGGCGTTACGAGCGGGGTGCCACAAGGGTCTGTTTTAGGCCAATCCTTTTCCTAGTTTACATAAACGACATAGATGAAGGTCTCTCATGCATAATATCGAAGTTTGCAGATGACACTAAAATTGCAAATACAGTACTCACTAACGCACAAACTAAAGAAATGCAAGATAATCTCGATAAATTGTCGAATTGGGCGAAAACTTGGCAAATGTCCTTCAATGCAGATAAATGTAAAGTACTCCATATCGGACATCGTAACGTAATTGCAAACTACTCGTTAAATGGTAATCAAATTAAAAGCGTGGATCAAGAGACAGACTTAGGGGTCACAATATCAAGTAACCTAAAACCCAGTCAGCAATGTACGGAAGTAATTAAGAAAGCAAATAAAACTATCGGCTTTATTGGCAGAGCATTCGAGTATAAGTCTAAAGACACAATCCTCACTTTGTATAATTCCTTGGTCCGTCCCCTTATGGAATATTGTGTCCAAGCCTGGTGCCCGTACTACCAGAAAGATATAGTAAAATTGGAACGAGTCCAACGTAGAGTTACTAAATGATACCATGTCTACGAAACAAAACGTATGAAGAGCGGCTAAATAAATTGAATCTATTCCCATTAGCACAACGTAGATTGAGAGGCGACTTAATCCAGGTATTCAAAATAATCAAAGGCATAGACAATATGGACTGCAACAAATATTTCAATATCGATCAATCAAACTACACGAGAGGTAATGGCTGTAAAATCATAGGTAAATCTTTTAACTCACACGAATCCAAGAATTTCTTTTTCAACCGAGTCGTCAACTTATGGAATGGGCTTCCCCGTAACGTAATAGAATGTAACACAGTAGATAGCTTCAAACGTCGCCTTGATAAACACCTTGCATCTAATCCCCGACTTTCGATGTTTTACTAATGAATAATTTTTTGCCCATTACAGGTGGCAAGTTAGCCAAATTTCAACTACTTTCTATCTTTCCTATAAAATTTCCTTGTGGAGTTTTCTCTACCAACTCCACAAGGTTCTGACTCCTAACTTTATTTCCAGTACGGCTCAGGCCGGAGGGATTGGAGGGTGGGGAGAGAGCCTTCTACTTTGCTATCCTTACCTACGACTATCACTGGGGAGATATTCATTCTCTACCAGTAACCTTCTAATCAGATCACCCCGTGTGGACCGTAAGGTCTGTTGTGGTCTGTGATTCTATGTAACTCTATGTAACTCTCTCTCTCCATACCCACAATCCTTTTCCTCTGCTTCTAAAAATTGGAAAATGGCTTAACTAAGATACTCAGGGAATACGACATTGGCAAAGTTTGACACTATTTTCCAGTACTTCATTGTTCTGGACTGTAGCCCCGTTTAGTAACTCGTTGCTTTCGTCGTGTTGGTACTCTCTCTCTCTCTCTCTCTCTCTCTCTCTCTCTCTCTCTCTCTCTCTCTCTCTCTCTCTCTCTCTCTCTCTCTCTCTCTTCTTCCAATATATTCTCCTCCCCAGTATTTCGACCCTACCATTTTTTCGTTTCCTTGCTTGCTCGCCTTTCCTCTGTTCTATCCTTCATTGTCTTACCCTTCCTACTTTTCCTTCGCCTTCCTGCCAGCTGCACACACGCACACATACATGCACACACACAGACAGACACACACACACTCTCTCTCTCTATCTCTCTATCTGCCTATCTATCTATCTATCTATCTATCTATCTACCTATCTATCTATCTATCTATCTATCTATCTACCTACCTACCTATCTATCTATCTGTCTGTCTGTCTGTCTATCTATATGTCTGTCTGTCTGTCTGTCTGTCTGTCTGTCTGTCTGTCTGTCTGTCAATCTATCTATCTCTCTCTCTCATTCTCTCTCTCTCTCATCCAGCTGCACATCTCATCGTCTTTTCTTAACTTGTCTCACTCTCATTTAACTTGTCACTGGACTTTTCTCTTACGTGGTTTGCTATTCATTTGCGAGGTGAGACTGAGAACGAAACTAACACACACACACACACACAAACACATACATACACACACACAACAACACTCACACACACATACTATCTTTATATATATCTCTGTCTCAGTTTCTCTCTCTGTCTCTCTCTCTCTATCTCTGTCTGTCTCTCTCATACACACACAAGCACACACACAACGACACCCACCACACACACACACACACACACACACACACACCACACACTCACACACACTAGCACAGATACACATGCAAAAATATACAAACACATTCTTTCCACCCCAATCTCCCTCCTTCCTTATTCTGTATCAAAGTTTCTGTGTTCCTCCAATTCCCTGACCCTTCATTGCCCCCCTCCCTCCCGTTCCTCCCCCCTCCCCCCCATATCGTCTTCCATCAGTCACTCCCAGCCACTCACCCGAACCATTTGTCCCTCCTGCCACTCGGGAAATCTGAAATCCGGTGTGTGAAGGAGTAAGAAGAGTAAATAAACACTGGGCAATATTCCAACCACCATTACTTGTACCCCAATCAACCCCTGCTTTACAAAAAAAATAAAAAAAATAAAAATAAAAATAAACCATTACTCCTACTACTTTTAACCTTTTCATTTACTACTTTATCACCAAAATTATTATGGATACTTTTACCAGCATTACTCCTACTCCTTCTAGTCTTTGCTTTACTACCAAAGTTATGGACACTACTACTACTCTCACTACTACTATCCCTATCATGCTACTACTACCCACCTACTACCACTATACAACCACCCCTGTCCCTACTTTACACTTATCATTTTCACCACTACCACTACCAGATCACTACCCACTAAAATAGTACCACTACCTCCCATTCCACTGCCACTACCCACTACTACCACTAATTCTCACCTCACTGTCACTTATAATCTCCAATTCACTTCCACTTTTGTCCCTCCTTCACTCCTTTTATTTATGTTTCCATCTCTCTCTCTCTCTCTCTCTCTCTCTCTCTCTCTCTCTCTCTCTCTCTCTCTCTCTCCATAATCTAACTCTTCCTTCCTTTTATTCATATCTCTCTCTCTCTCTCTCTCTCTCTCTCTCTCTCTCTCTCTCTCTCTCTCTCTCTCTCTCTCTCTCTCATATATACCTACCATCACTCTCACCCCAATCTCACCCTTCCTTTTTTTCCTTTCATCTCACGCTCACACACACATCCTTCCTTTCCTTCATTCTTCACATTCTCATATTATTGTCATTATTCACCATTCCTCTCAGCCTAATTTCACTCTTTTCCTTCCTCCCTCTCATTCATTAACCATAATAAACCTACACATATGTATTCTCTACCACTAACCTTTCACTATCACCTCGTTCTTGTAAGTTCTTGGGGCTCAGTTCAGTTTGGTAATAATACTTTTCAATATCACCTCACAGTAAGCTTTGTGCATGACGAATATAAGAAATCAGGTACCATCACATAAATGGCTCGTTCAATTAATTATTTTCTCGCCAGGAAATTAATTTAGTTACTCAATTTTTATCTTCAATTTTTCGTCTTCTATGTTGAGCACTATTTTTTTTAATTTCCCGAACACTTTGTAACGTTAAGAATAAAAAAAAATATATATAATGCAAAGAAGAGAGAGAGAGAGAGAGAGAGAGAGAGAGAGAGAGAGAGAGAGAGAGAGAGAGAGAGAGAGAGAGAGAGAGAGAGAGAGAGAGAGAGAGAGAGAGAGAGAGAAAGAGAGAGAGAGAGAGAGAAAAAGAGTGAGAGTTTGTTTGCTAAGAGAGTCGCTTGTAGTATACGAATAATTGAAAAGGGTTACCGATTCCTCCAATCAGCACTACAAGTCAGTTCTCCTACTCTTATGACAGAGGTAAAATAATTCCCGACATAGTTTGGAAAAATCCTTAGCTTTCCAATTGACACACCACTGACCACAACACCTCTTAAAATAATAATAATAATAATAATAATAATAATAATAATAATAATAATAATAATAATAATAATAATAATAAAATAATAATTATAATAGATTGTCCGACCTTACTCTGAGTTAGTTATAGCGATCAAGTGCACGAGAGAGTGAGCGAGTGAGTGAATGAGCGAGCGAGAGGTGGGTGAATGCACGAGAGCAGAGGAGGTGTATACTTCCCTCTACCGTGGCTGAATGGCAACTGAGGCCTGATGATTCCAGTTCTTCCCACCACCAGATTCCGGACCAACCTAACTTTTTTTTTTTTTCAGTCCTGTACACAAAGTTGGTTTCCATTCCTGTATTTATTTTTTTTATTCTGTTTACTTATCATCTCTTTATTTATTTATTTATTGATCTATCTATATATTTATTATTTTTTTTATTATTATTATTGTTATTTACATAAATGATATGTTTTGTTAGTCTGTAAAATGGAAAGCAATTCACACAACGCTATTTAAATACTATGTAATTGTAGGTAAATTTATATAGTCTTCATGTTATGTAAGATTTTATTTCTCTCAGATACATAATAATAATATAATGAATGAAAATATATTACACAAAAATGAACGATTACAGTAACATACAGTTTCTTTCTCTCAGCTATGTATGGTGTCAGCTATGTATGGTGTCAGCTATGTATGGTGTCAGCTATGTATGGTGTCAGCTATGTATGGTGTCAGCTATGTATTGTGTCAGCTATGTATGGTGTCAGCTATGTATGGTGTCAGCTATGTATGGTGACAGCTATGTATGCTCTTAGCTATGTATGGTCTCAGCTATGATATAATATAAACCTTGTCATCTTTATATATCAGAGGAAATGTGTATAATAATTACGTTCCACGGGTGTTACAATAGAATCCACGTCAATATCAAGTGTCTCCTCCGTTCCTCCTCCTCCTCCTCCTCCTCCTTCTCTCTTCGCAGCGAGTATAATGGTGTAGTTGGTGTTAGGGAGAAGGTCGGTGATGACGTAGGAGTCTGACGCACCGTCGATAGTAGTCCAGGGATGTGCTTCGTCGTCACCGTCAGTCCACTCGATGACGTAACTCTCAGCCTCGTCTATTTGGGTCCATTTGGCGTTGATGGTGGTGGGAGTGGCTTCGAGGTGTAACTCCAGCTCTGAAAATAATAATAATTGGTTAGTTCTTAAAGGGGGCTTGTTTGTTTTGGGCTGACTTGGAAAGGTATTAAATCCTCGATGACGTAACTCTCAGTCTCGTCTATTTTGGTCCAAGAGGCGTTGGAGATGGTGGTGAGAGTCAGCCAATAATACAGCCCTTCAGTCAGTCAGCCATCCAGTCAGTCAGCCAATAAGTCAGCCATCCAGTCAGTCAGTCAGTCAGCCATCCATCCAGTCAGTCAGTCAATTCATTTACCTGGTGGAAGCGTCGTCACCCAGGCCGTATCAGTGACATTAAGATCATTCCCCCCTTGCCAGGCCTGTAGTACGACGGTGTAGGTGGTGGAGGGCTGAAGGTCTGTGATGGTGTAGTGATCAGTAAACCCGTTCACCGAGGACAACTGCCTGTAAAAAGGGAGATACTGTATTCATGTTGTTGTCTGTACTGAGGAAGGTGGGAATTCTTATACGTTTTTTTTTTATTTCCTGTTCTGAAAATGGTGTGTACAGTGAGGGTGTAATTTTCTGCTTAATGAAGGTGTGTACAATGAGGGTGTGTACTGTACTAAATAGATTACTGTAGGTGTGTACAGTGAAGGTTGACTACATAATAGGGAAGGGCTGTACAATGAAGGTGTACTGTAATGCTTTGGGAATATGTGTACAATGTAGATGTACTGTACTATATGAGGGAGATGTGTACAATGAGGGTATACTGTAATGCTTTGGGAATATGTGTACAATGTAGATGTACTGTACTGTATGAAGGAGATGTGTACAATGAGAGTGTATTGTATGTACCAGTCAGTCAGAGAGTCGTCCCACATAATGTAGTAGGTGTCAGCGAGGGGGATGAGTGACCACAGGACTTCTATGCTGGTAGAGGCAGGCACGAGTCTCATCCTTAGCCCTGATAATAGAAATGAAAAATGAGATGTGGCAGTCAGTCAATCAATCAGTAACGAACACATTCTTTCTCATCCAAACTCCCAAGTTGAATATGTCTATGGTATTAAGAGCCTCGTGGTACTTCTGTACTTCTGTCCTCTTTGGCATTCTTGTACCTTTCCTAATTATCTCTCCTTGTGTATATACAGTATAGTATATTCACTATATTTTTGTTTGTTGATAATTTCATGTAAACAACAACCACATGAAGTCCAATATATAATTTATTGGGGATGATCTGAGCTTATTAAAATACTGTTCAGGTTCAGATAAGGACTGCATTGTTTGACTGCTTAGTGTTGACTGTGTCTAGTTCTGAAAATCATTATGCTTAGTTTCTGTTGGCCTTGGATTTATTTCTAGTGTGAAGAAATTTTCCCTTATTTTAGTTACTTTCAGTAACAGTGGCCTGTTGACACACGTGAATAGCATTGGTGTCCTCAACCCAGGGTTGTACACACACGGTGTACTTGGTGCCATAAGACAGGTCCTTGATGGTGTACACAGTCTCATTGGTGGTGATGATTCCAGCCTGGGTATTGTTGGTGAAGCTCCAACTGACTCTGTAGGTGAGGTCACAGTTGCCAGGTGGGGTCACAGGGGACCACATAACCTCCAGGGAGGGTTCACTGTCCATCGAGGTCACTGACAGGTTGGTCACTGGTGAGGGCGCTGGGAAGAAAAAACAACAAATTCATTACAAATCTACACTCCTGTCTAAATTAATCATTCTAGTGGCTGACAGGGTACGATTTATACATTTTTATTTGTAGACATAATAAAAGACCTTTTACATGGGTACCAAATTAATGAGCATAGAGTCAGCTTGCTATTGAGTCAACTTAACTAATTATTTTTTGGAGTACAAAACGTATGCTCTATAACTGTACCTCTTTATTACTTTGGATCGTCTTTTATTTCTCTTCATATGCCATTATCTGTCTTTATTGTTTTGTATGTAATTCAGTTTCATATTGCCTCCGCTATTTGACACTAAGTTGTTTTGTCTTGTTTTGATTCACAGCCCTAACAGCAACCAAGTTTGTTGCACACACGTTGGTTTCTAAATCATCGTGTGTGTTACTACCAAAGTTCTCTGTAATTACACAACATATTTGTATTTGTGAAATTTTCTGGTACTTTTTTTTTAAGGACTCTGGCCGGGTTTATGCTCCACAATGACATATACGAATAGATTATGACAACTATATACCTACTATACCACACAACTACATGCCAACTATACCACACACAGGACAAACAATTACATATATAGCCCTCTGGTGACATCGGGCATCACTTTAATCCTAGAATGTCCAGTACTGTACCTATAGCAACTGTACGTGTGGAGGCCAAGTCCGTCTCCAGTATATCTCCTCCTTTGATGGCCTCCAAGATGATGGTGTAAATAGTACAAGGCAGACGGTCAGTGATGGTGAATGTGTTGGCCTCACCATCAACTGACGTCCAACCACCGTCATCACTGTCACTATCCCACAGGATCACGTAAGAGTCTGCGTTGTCGTCGGTAATCCAGGAGACGTCAATTGTGGTTGCATATGTCACCAGTTGCAAATTCAGTTCTGGAAGGAAGGATGCAACAACAACAATATAATTATACTGACGACTTTGGAATCAACTTGAAGTGAGTGAATCTAATTTACTTAAAGGAAGCAACCTTTTGTGTTCAATTTGGAGTCAATGTAAGCCTCCAAACTTAGCTAAAACCCCCCCCCCCTTTAAAATTCCATATGGAGGGGTTCTGTTTCATGGCATAGTTTGGAGGAATCAGTAGCCTTCCGATTTTCCATAATAGGTTACTCCCCTTAAACCGTATAGCAATGTATACTTTCTCTGAGCTTCAATTATTCAACCATCAACTCGTATTCTACTCATCACACAATACAATGATTTACTGATGTTTGAAGTACAAGTTCATGTGATCACTTCAGTTAATAGCTCTTCACAAACTTCCCTCTTTATTTATAAATCCATGATGTGAGAAAGATCATAGGAAGAAATATCATCTTTGACTAACATGACGATTTTCTCTTGGCATTTAGATATATATAATTGTATTGTATTGTACAGGATAGAGATAGTAATTGTTTATAATTAACATGTACTCATTGGTGTTATTTCAATTGTTTCTTTCGACATTTTTCTTTCAAGAAATGTAATTTTCAGTTCCTTGATGGGAAATGCACTGTACTTACTGCTAGGGATGGTGGTGGCCTGTTGACACACTTGAGTAGCATTAGTTTCATCAACCCAGGGTTGTACACACACGGTGTACTTGGTGCCATAAGACAGGTCCTTGATGGTGTACACAGTCTCATTGGTGGTGATGATTCCAGCCTGGGTATTGTTGGTGAAGCTCCAACTGACTCTGTAGGTGAGGTCACAGTTGCCAGGTGGGGTCACAGGGGACCACATAACCTCTATAGATGGTTCACTTTCCATCGAGGTCACTGACAGGTTGGTTACTGGTGAGGGCGCTGGGGAAGATGACGACAGGTTGTTGAGGTCTTCTGAATGTCCCTCATTTAGTCATTATATTGATGACAAAGTTTATCAAGGTATAGTCACGTTCAATTAATGTCCTGTGAACACCTTCGAATGAAACGGCATCGATAAATTATGTGAAACTGTAGAATTCATTCGTACCAGTTCCTACCTTTTCAGAAAACTAGCCCCACTCATGAATACTGTGTTACTCAGGAATATAACACACTAACTCTAACACACTAACTACCCAACTGATCATTACTGTATACTTTCCCACAAAACTTACTGAGAGGTAATGTTCTTGTGGTATCCGAGTCTGTGGTCACAATCTGGGAGGCACTTCTGGCTTCCACAATGACAGTGTAGTGGGTACACGTCTGAAGGTCCGTGATAATGTAACTGTCCGTCTCACCGTCCACTGGAGCCCAACCCTCATCATCCTTCTCACTGAACCATAGGATGAAGTAAGAATCGTCACTATCATCCTTGGTCCACTCCACATTGATGCTGGTTAAGTTTGGGTTCAGGATTACCAACAGTCCTGAGAAGTGAACACATTCGAGAAGAGGATATATAGTTTTTGAGAAGGGTTGATGTGTCCAGTTGCAGCTAATTATTCTTGGCTACTCTGATATAATTGTTGTTGTTGTTGTTGTTGTTGTTATAGCATCTCTAGAAAGTCTCCATTGTGATAGATTTGAATTACAAGTCATCCTCTAATCCTATTTCAACAAACCTATTGCCTGGTTCACCACAAACAGACTTAAAATAGCATCCACCAAATCAACTGTCACCCTTATCAACTGTCACCCTTATCAACTGTCACCTTTATCAACTGTCATCTTTATCAACTGTCATCTTTATCAACTGTCACCCTTATCAACTGTCATCTTTATCAACTGTCATCTTTATCAACTGTCACCTTTATCAACTGTCACCCTTATCAACTGTCACCTTTATCAACTGTCACCCTTATCAACTGTCACCCTTATCAACTGTCACCCTTATCAACTGTCACCCTTATCAACTGTCACCCTTATCAACTGTCACCTTTATCAACTGTCACCCTTATCAACTGTCACCCTTATCAACTGTCACCCTTATCAACTGTCACCTTTATCAACTGTCACCCTTATCAACTGTCACCTTTATCAACTGTCACCCTTATCAACTGTCACCCTTATCAACTGTCACCCTTATCAACTGTCACCCTTATCAACTGTCACCCTTATCAACTGTCACCCTTATCAACTGTCACCTTTATCAACTGTCACCCTTATCAACTGTCACCCTTATCAACTGTCACCCTTATCAACTGTCACCCTTATCAACTGTCACCCTTATCAACTGTCACCTTTATCAACTGTCACCCTTATCAACTGTCACCCTTATCAACTGTCACCCTTATCAACTGTCACCCTTATCAACTGTCACCTTTATCAACTGTCACCCTTATCAACTGTCACCCTTATCAACTGTCACCCTTATCAACTGTCACCCTTATCAACTGTCACCCTTATCAACTGGAACGCAGAACACCCTTCTCACCAACTCAACAAACTCACTAACAACACAACATAGATTCTCTGAAGGCACTGTGGGAAAACCTGGTTCAGGCCATAACTTCATTTGAGGTTCGGGGCTGCTCGGCCAGACAGATTGAGAAACTTGGAACACAAACAACAAGACATATTTGAGAAGCAACACCAACTGTACTGTACTGTAATGCACTGTACTTACTACTAGGGATGGTTGTGGCCTGTTGACACACTTGAATAGCATAGGTTTCGTCAACCCAGGGTTGTACACACACGTTGTACTTGGTGTCATAAGACAGGTCCTTGATGGTGTACACAGTCTCATTGGTGGTGATGATTCCAGCCTGGGTATTGTTGGTGAAGCTCCAACTGACTCTGTAGATGAGGTCACAGTTGCCAGGTGGGGTCACAGGGGACCACATAACCTCCAGAGATGGTACAATATCCAGTGTAGTCACAGTGAGGTCACTAACTGCCGATGGAGCTGTAATGTATAAGGAATGAGGTGAAGCCATCGGGTGAAGCTAAGTTTTCATTGGATATTCCACAATCTTTGGGACAACACACAACCCCTACACCTTGTTGTAGCCTTTTCTCCTCATATTTTGAAGCCACAACTCACATACACTCTCACAATTTATTATCTCATCCATCGAACCACATAATACTTGTGATATACTTTTATGTATAGAATCACTTTTATTATAAATATTAACTTCATGTCAATACTAGGCATTACATGTAATATGTTTTCACATTACTGCAATGACGTGTTCAAGAATAAACATAGTCTGGGAATGGTTTCTTGGGATATTTTCTCACAATCATAATGCCAAAGGAGAGTATAAATATATGCCTCACCTTGTGGGAGTGTAAATGTTGAGTTAGAGTCTATCTTCAGCTGGTCCGTTCCTGCCCTCGCTTCCACCTGCACAGAAAGTAAATATTAAGTGGTGTTTCGTGGCAATATTTGAAGTACTCATTTATCTCCAATATTCTGACGACATCACAGGGTCCCTTAAGATTGATTCAGTTGTATTCTCCCCCTACCTTACCACGACACTTATTATTTTTACAAACGCAATGTGTGTCTTCCCTCCTTTTCTTTCTCTTCATTCTTCTCTTTTGTTGTATATGGTCTTACTGGTGGCTAAGAACTGTCTTTTATATCTCCTTTTCTGGTCTAGTACTCTCCACTTTCTTCCCCTTTGGTATAGCACTGTCCCTTTTCTCCTCCCTTTGGCCTAGTACTGTCCTCTTTTCTTCCTCTTTGACTAAGCAATGTCCTCTTTCTCTCCTTTTTCCCTTATCTCTCCTTTGTTGGCTTAGCACTGTCCTTCCCCTTTCTCCCTCCTTCTGGTTTAGCACTGTCTCTATCTCCCCCATTTGGCCTAGCACTATCCCCTTTCTCCTTTCTTTGATTAAACACTGTACCATTTCTTCCCACTTTGGCTTAGCACTGGTCCCCTCTCTCTCCTTTCTATAACTAAACACTGACCCCCCCTTTCCTTCCTCCTTTAACTAAACACTGTCTCCCCCTTTCCTTCCTCCTTTAACTAAACACTGACCCCCCCTTTCCTTCCTCCTTTAACTAAACACTGTCCCCCCCCACATTTCCTTCCTCCTTTACCTTCAACGTAGGGATAAAACAGACTGATCAAACCCCTCACCTGGACTGAGTAGTTGGTGCAAGGCAGGAGGTCTGTGATTTTGTAGCGTTCAGTTGTCCCGTTCACCTTGTGCCAGGAGCCCCCATCTGAGTTAGCCCACACGATCTGGTACGAGTCAGCCCCGTCTAGGAGTAGCCAGCCAACCTCAATGCTCGTGTCCGATGGATGAAGGTACATGTTTAGTTCTGATAAGAGGTATAGAAGCATATATAGATAGATATACAGATATGTAGGTAGGCAAGTAGGTAGGTAGGCAAGTAGGTAGGTAGGTAGGTAGGTAGATAAATAGATAGATAGATAGATAGCTAAATATATATATATAGAGAGAGAGAGAAAGGGTGGTGGTGGTAGAACAGAATTAGACATGTGGTTAGCTTAAAGAAAGGAAAATATCTATATACACAAATGGTTTTAAAGGACAATGGTTGAATGATGAAAACTGATATTAAATTTTATACTATTATTATATTGTCACTACAAGCGGTGACAGACGGAAACCACATAGCACCAACAGACCTTTTTCAGGCTCCGTAGTTAATGCTTCATTACACTTCGGAGATGCAGACTCTCCCTCCGCCGACGAAGATACACACACGGTGTAATCGGTATCGTAGGCAAGGTCAGTGATGGTGTAGTAAGTGTCAGTGGTGGTATTACTGCCTTCACACGTGTACCGGGTGTCGTGTACAAGGTCAATGATGGTGTAAGCAAGGTCATTGGTGATGTTATTGCCTTCATTGGTATACCGGATGTCGTAGGTAAGGTTAGTGATGGTGTAGGTAAGGTCAATGATGGTGTTGGTGTTGTTGTTGGCTCTGACACAGATGGAAGACGCATTCCAGGAGACTCTGTAGTTAATGGTACAGTTGCCGACAGAGACTGGATACCAGGTGACATTCAGTGTGGCCTCACCCTCCAATGGGGTCACGTACACGCCAGTCACTTGAAAGGGCGCTAGAAGAAAAGGATATAATATTATCTAATATATAAAACACTCTGTCTGTCTGTCTGTGTGTTTAGCCGCTATGTACAGCCGCATCGTTTGACTTAGAGTAATAATTTTTACATGAGTTTGATCGCTGTTTTTAATTAATACAAATGACACATACACACACCTTCAGGTATTGTTCTCGTCTCGCGTTGTTCAAAGTCGAGTGTCTCCCCATCTTCACCCCCCACAGCCTCTAATGTCACCAGGTAGTTGGTACACGGCCTGAGGTTCTCTATGGTGTAAAATGACTCACTATTCAACACCTTATCATTCACACTATCACCACTGCCGTCTGCTGTCACTTCCCTCCACACGATGTTGTAAAACGTGGCATTTTCAACCATATTCCAGATTATATTGATAGTGGTCGGGTTCGTCACCAACATCATGTCCAGTGCTACAAGACCAGTTGGTTTATTTATCGTCAGGGAATTTCAGTGGTTGATTACAATATAATAAGTACAAGAAGAAAAGTTTATCTATTTATTGTCAGGAAATTTCAGCGTTTATTGCAATGGAATGAATACAAGAAGAAAAGTGTATTTATTTATTGTCAGGGAGCTTAATCTGTTATTGCAATGGAATAGTTAGGAGGAATCAAAAGCCACCAAACAAAACTCATACACGATGCCATTAAGGTGGTAGTTCTTTTTTGGTACATTGGAGTGCCTTAATTCCTCCAAAGTATGCTAGGAAACAGGACCAGAAGAGCAAAAATAATGGGCTTCTGTTGCTTGGAATAGTTTGAAGGATTCAGTTGCTCCAGATTTACCAACACAGAACTTCCCCCTTAAAGGCAGTATTATTGGAAGGTGTGAATTGGAGGAGTATTGGGCGTGACTGTACATTCCTTTACTGTACCTTTGTCGTGGCCTGCATCCTGGACCGTCTGAAATTATAAAATGTTTTTATTTAATAACGTTTAATTCATTGGTAAGAATAGATAAATAAATAAACGAATAAAAAAAATATCTATCTATATATATATATATATAAATTAATAAATGAATGATAAAGGAATAGATTATAAAAATAATAATGTTATATATGAATAAATAACTGAATAATAAAAAAAAAATGATAAAAAATAAATATACATATGAATAAATTAGAATATAAATATAATATGGTATTATCTTTCCAGGTGTTGGTTCTCGTTCTCTTTTTATCTCTCTTTATTTTCCCAGAACACTCACTCACTGCATGATGGAGGGAGGGGACGAGGTAGGGGGTGGAGGGTGGGGGGGGTTGAAGATGGAGGGAGGAGGGGAAAATAAGTTGGAGGCCTCTGGTTCCTTCAAAGCAACACCAAATTCACCACCATTACACTTCTATAATTATACTTGGGGGGGGGGGGGGTTGGGAGGGAGGTAGGTGGGGGGGTTTGGGTGGGGGGGGGGAGGAAGGGGGGGTGTTTGTTTCGTTGCACGGTTTGTTAGGAACGAATGATATCAATGAAAAATAAAATAATAATAATAATACTTATTAATATTGTTATTATTTATTTATTATGTATATATTATCATTATTATTGTTGTTGTTATTGTTCTGTACAGACTGACTTACCCGTCTCCGTTGTTGTTGTTGTTGTTGTTGTTGTTGTTGCTGTTGTTGTTGTTGTTGTTGTTTATGGTGGTGTTGTGAGGCTGGGGTACACATCACCACCAACATCATTAACACCAACAGAATCAGTAACCATCGAGACGACAACAACAACCATTGACGAGACATCCTGAGAGAGAGAGAGAGAGAGAGAGAGAGAGAGAGAGAGAGAGAGAGAGAGAGAGAGAGAGAGAGAGAGAGAAATCTATCTGTCTATATAATATTATAAGCTCTTGAGTACAGTAGCTTTTAATGGTCTGTTTGACACTGTGTTTACCCTCCTTTACCTTTGATTCGTGTGCCGGTACGACTGACTGAATTCACACTACATACACAGACTATGGGAAGCTCCTTATGTACCCAAGGTTGCAATGGGTTCGTTGTTGTGTTTATCTGAGTGTGATAAGCCAGTGAAGTCTACATCCATGTCCTGAGTTGCTGATACTTACTTGTTCTTCAGTCGTCCCACTACTTTTAATTCTGTGTCCTTCCTCTCCTTGTCGACCCTCATTTCCTTTTATTTTCTTGTGTTTTTGTCCCTTCTTTCCTTCTATTTTCTTGTGTTTTTGTCCCTACTTTTAATTCTGTGTCTTTTGTGTTTGTTGTCCCTTCTTTCCTTCTATTTTTTTGTGTTTTTGTCTCTAGTTTTAATTATGTGTCTTTTGTGTTTGTTGTCCCTCCTTTCCCTCTATTTTCTTGAGTTTTTGTTCCTACTTTTAATTATGTGTTTTTTGTGTTTGTTGTCCCTCCTTTCCCTCTATTTTCTTGAGTTTTCTGTCCCTCTTTTCTTTTGTATTTTTCCTGCATGATGTCCCTCCTTTCCTTCTGTTTTCATCTTGATTGCTGTCCCTCCTTTCCTTGTATTTAATTCCCCTGAGCTTTCCTTCTATATAATATCCTCTGTGCATATTGTCCCACCTCTCCATCACCTTCTATGTCATCCTACAAGGTGTTTCAGGCTTAGGATGGTCCTCTTTCATCCTCTAATCAGTCAAATCTATATACATTCGCACCAAGCTTGTAACTCCAAATCGAAAAGAATAACAACAATAACAACAACAATAATAACTAGATAGATAGATGAATAACATAACATAATATAACATAACATAACATAACATAACATAACATAAAATAAATAACATAACTAGATCTTCTTAAACAAAAAATAAAAAAATAAAAAATAAACTATCCATTTTGGCAACTAAAACTCTCTTAATGGATTAATTAATATATATTTATTCTGATGAGTATTACATTTTTTTTTAGGTTATATTCTACCTGTTATATGATATGGATATTGGCAGGTATAGAAGAACTTACTCACTAACACACACGTAAATAATAAAGTTCAATGAGTAGGAAGGAAAAGACCAAGGGGAGAGTATCTTGTTGGTGAATTGGAAGGACATTGATTCCTCTAAACTACAATATATAATTATGCCACGACACTGATCCTCCTATTAGTGAAAAAAGATGTTCAATTTCTCCCAATATCAAGTTCCTTATTAGTGCCAAATAGGAGACATCAGGGGCAGAAGTCAGTAGTGGTGAGGATGGTAATAAAAAGCAAGTACTGTACCTGAAAATAGACACTGGTTACTCAAATGGGACAAGTATATTTCACCTGAACTGTACCACCCATTCTTGTGTCCAACTGTACCATTGAGGGAATCTTGTTTTCTGGTGTAATTAGGAGGATATCATTTCAGTAGCCCTTCCATTCACCAACAAGAGATTCTCCCCTTTATATTTAAAAGCATCGAATGTAAGAAGGCGAGAAGGAAAAAAAACAACGGTAACATTTTCACAGCCAACGTCTTGAAAAAAAATATATATAAAAAATAATAATAATACAACAGGAAAACTTGTAAATGATAACTGCCTCAATTTATTAAAGGGGTTAATAATTATTTTACTCTTAGTACAGTCACGATCAAAAGTCCTATCTCTGGTGAATGAAAGTGAAAGTGAATGAAAAAGTGAAGCATTTGAGTGAATCTTATGAACCAAAAAAAACATTACAGAAACCAAAGCGGCTAATAAGGAGTTTTTAGATAATTTATATCGAGGCAGGTTTTCATTCCAAGGTGTTGATGGGACAATAATTAAACGTTACTGTACAGTCACGAGCACTAATAAGTATTCAGGTGTGCTTCGAATACCTACTGTATATAGAGACAGTCAATAAATGCACCATAGTATCTCTATTGGAATTAGTTCGTTGGTGAATTAGTGGACTGTTCAAAACCCATTCAGGCCTGTCCCCCTATTCCTGCACCCCCCTAAACCAACCCCAAGCCTGTCCCCCTACTCCTACACACCCATAACCCCCCCCCCCCCCACCCCCTAGCCTGTGGACCCTAAAAAATATCCCCCCAATGCAGGACAACATCAACAAAAATAATGATGTACCCAAAAATATACTAACCATTTTATGAATGGGATTTTAAACTAGAAAACCAAAGGAAAAAGTTTGTCAATAATTATGTCACTGGATGTCCTAATTTTGTATAGTGAATTTGTTTTGTATAGTGAATGTGTATTGTATAGTGAATGTATTTTGTATAGTGAATGTATAGTGAAATATTATCCTTCAAGATGTTATACTGAATGATATGGTGACGACATAAATTTTGACCAAGACTGTACTGTGGATTATATATATATTTTTTCCCTTCCCTCCTGATAAATGACAATGATAAATGAAAGTGTATGAGGAGTATAATTATAAGGGCAGTTATGAGTGGATGCTTATTTGGATTACCTTCCCTACACACACATACACACACACTCACGTACTCATTCACTAATTCACTCTCTCTCTCTCTCTCTCTCTCTCTCTCTCTCTCTCTCTCTCTCTCTCTCTCTCTCTCTCTCTCTCTGATCGTTTTAAATGCACTGATAACTATTTGTACAGTCACGATTAAAAGTTTTGCATTATATTTCGAGGACAGACGTTTCATTCGTAAGTGTTGCAGGACTACTAGGCGTGACTGTACATACATACAAACATATATACATACAAACATACATACATACAGAATCACAAAGCCTTGCATCAGGTGAGCGATTGAGTGAGTGAGTGAGTGGGTGAGTGAAAGTATTATTATTACTATTCATATGTAGTTTACAGTACAAAAAACTCCATCATTTCTGTCAGGCCTTGATTCTTTGATTATTCTAAGGGGGGAGAACAGTAATGGTGAATCTAGAATAACTGATTCCTCCAAACTATTCCAAGCAACAGGCCACCATTATTTATATTCATCTGGTGATCCTGTTCCCAGACAAACATTGGAGGGATTAAAGTGCTCTAATGTACGTACAGTCATGAGCACTAATAAGTATTCAGGTGTGCTTCGAATACCTATAGACAGTAAATAAACGCCCAATAAGATCTCCATTATAATTAGTTCGTTGGTGAATTTTTGGACTATTCAAAGCTCGAATCAAAGCTGTATACGTATTAGTGCTCGTGACTGTACCAAAAATATAATCTGCCCTTAATGTTGCTTAAAGCCTAATGCACCATATGGATGCTGTCTATTGTAGTGTTGTTATGGATTCTGAGTCACTGTCCACTTCACTGCCATCTTTCCTAGCCACCAGAAACACGGTGTAGTAAGTAGAAGGCAGGAGGTCAGTGATATGGACACTAGTACCATTTCCATCCACCAGGGTTAAGTTGTTACCACCTGTCGCCGCTGCCGCTGCCTCCGACTCCTCCTCTAAACTCGATGACCACAACAAAGCACTAGTACCATTTCCTTCCACCAGGGTTAAGTTGTTACCACCACCACCACCACCACCACCAGTCTGTCCACCACCCGCCGCCGCTGCCACCTCCTCCACCTCCTCCTCTAAACTCGACCACAACACAACACTGTCACTGGACCACAACACCACGTAAATATCAGTGTTTAGGTTGTTTGTCCATGTGGCGTTGATAGTGGTGTTTGTGGCTTCAAGGTGTAGGTTCAGTGCTGAGGGATGAAGGAAGGGTACGGCATTGTAGGGTGTGATAGTGGTTAGTTAGTTGAGTATGGGTTTGTTCAGGTATATTGATCAGAGAACAACTAAAGTCTATAGTTTGTATATTAATTTGTTGGAGGTGTGGGTAACAATTCTCCACACCTGACATCATGACCTAGCATTTTATTTTGTCATTTTATTCTGTTTTATTATTCTATATTATTATTTTTTTTTTTTTTTTTTTTTTTTGCCAAAATTTCAACTCTTAATTCCTAGATTTGAGTTACACTGCACTTACTGTTAGGGATGGTTGTTGCCTGCTGACACACTTGAATAGCATAGGTTTCGTCAACCCAGGGTTGTACACACACGGTGTACTTGGTGCCATAAGACAGGTCCTTGATGGTGTACACAGTCTCATTGGTGGTGATGATTCCAGCCTGGGTATTGTTGGTGAAGCTCCAACTGACTCTGTAGGTGAGGTCACAGTTGCCAGGTGGGGTCACAGGGGACCACATAACATGCAGGGATGGTTCATTGTACATCGAGGTCACTGACAGGCTGGTCACAGGTAAGGGCGCTGGGAAAGAAAACACATACTTGTATAGAAAACAAAAAAGACACTTTCTCACAGTCACTAGTTGTGGAGGTCAGAGCTCTTATAGTCCTTTTACAAACATTTGACGGCTCCAATTATATTCTGAATTAACTACCAATCTGGATTAACTTTTTCTTGCTTGGCGGAAGAATTGCTATCGTCGACAGGTAACAAGAATCTTTTAATAAACTAAACACACATATAGGAGATGACGTCATGGCGTGATTAAAAGTCGACTTGGGAGCAGAAGTTTTGCTTCATACAGTGTATTATTTAAAAAAAATCTT
Source organism: Petrolisthes manimaculis (assembly GCA_034508575.1). Classification (NCBI taxonomy): domain Eukaryota; kingdom Metazoa; phylum Arthropoda; class Malacostraca; order Decapoda; family Porcellanidae; genus Petrolisthes; species Petrolisthes manimaculis. The sequence goes on from JAWZYT010004642.1 coordinate 20,072, forward strand.
AAATGCGACTTGAATAGATTTGGAAATTTGAATTCTCGATATCATCACTCATCACTCTCTGTCTCGTCACTTATTATTCTGTAGTGGGAACTGTCTGAACCGACTGAACATTATACCTTTTGGAGAATTAAGAGGACAACATATATTTGGTATACTGAAAGCCTCGATTCCTTCTAACCGTGCTAAGAAACTGTCCAAAACAACTTACTTAAGATAATCTGTTTCATGGAATCGTTTGGTAAAATAATTTACTCTGGAAAAGACGATGAAGAAGTTGACATCATAAAGAGTGCCCTGAAAACGACCACCAGAATTTAAGTTAATCTAATTACTCACCTTGAGGAAGTGTTTGTGTGTAATCTACGTCCACCTCTGCTTCGTTGCTATTTTCTCTCTCATCCAGTACGACTTTGTAAAAGGAACAAGGGAGCAGATCTGTGATGACATATTGGTCAGTGTTGCCGCTCAGGTAGTACCACCCACGATCCTTGCCACCATCATCAACACTGTACCACAAGATCACGTACAAATCTGCGTTGTCCCCTTTGATCCAGCTGGCCTCAATAGCAGTGGAGTTCACTGCTTCCAGATGCAAGGCCAATCCTGTGGAATGGGGTCGTGGTACAAAATGCATCCATACATAAAGTAGAGGACTTTTTAAAATTTCTTAATAAGACGGGCTACATGAGAGGTGCCTTCTACTTGGGAAACTTTGCTGTACTTACTGCTAGGGATGGTTGTTGCCTGTTGACACACTTGAATAGCATTAGTTTCGTCAACCCAGGGTTGTACACACACGGTGTACTTGGTGCCATAAGACAGGTCCTTGATGGTGTACACAGTCTCATTGGTGGTGATGATTCCAGCCTGGGTGTTGTTGGTGAAGCTCCAACTGACTCTGTAGGTGAGGTCACAGTTGCCAGGTGGGGTCACAGGGGACCACCTAACCTCTATAGATGGTTCACTTTCCAATGCAGTCACATTCAGATGAGCAACTGGAAACGGATCTGAAAACCCAGTGGCCGTTATCAGTTTTCAATTATGTAATATTATTTACTACTTCACTACGACATTTTCCCTGTGTTATGGTGTTAGTCACAGATAAAACAGGAGTCGGTGTAATCACAACGTATTCGTAACGTTGTTTTGGCTAACACACGAATCTTTTCACAATATCAGACATACGGTACGAATTTTATATAACGTCAGGAATAAAGTACGAATTTCATATAATATTATGCATACTGTACGAATTTCATATATAATTTTGCATATGGTATGAATTTTATACAATATTTTGCATACGGTACGAATTTCATTTAACATTGTGTATACGGTAGGATATCCTGTGGCCTGTTAATCGTAAGTATGTACTATACCTTGTGGAAGAGTTCGTGTGCCATTATTTTCCACCATCGTTCGGTTTTCATCGTCCCTCGTAGATCTAGCCTTGAGAAGCACTGAGTAGTTGGTACAGGGTTTGAGCTGAGTAATGTTGTAGGTGTGTGTGTTATTATCCACCGTGATCCAACCTCCACTATACTCTTCATGACCCCATAGAAGGAAGTACGAGTCTAATGTGGCTACGGGCGACCACTGAACTTCGATGCTGGTGGGACTCGGGACTAGTTTCATGTTCAGTACTGGAAGGAAGGAAGGAAGGAAGGAAGGAAGGGATAAAGTGTTTTCAAAGTTCTCTATTTTTGGGTTGAGAAAAAATATATATAGTCTCTGTTGTTATGAAGAGATGGCGAAACGTGAAGGGTATGTATGAAATGCCTTGATAACTGTACATGTGTGGTGACTGAAGCGAGAGAGTGACTGAAGCGAGAGTGACTGAAGCGAGAGAGTGACTGAAGCGAGAGAGTGACTGAAGCGAGAGTGACTGAAGCGAGAGAGTGACTGAAGCGAGAGAGTGACTGATGTGAAAGTGACTGCAGTGAGAGAGCGATAGGAGTGAGAGTGAAAGGAGTGATAGAATGATAGGAGTGAGAGAGCAATAGGAGTGACAGAGTATAAGGAGTGATAAAGTGAGAGAGTGACTGCAGTGAGAAAGCGATAGGAGTGAGAGAGACGACAAACGACAACAACAAACCTACAGCCAATGTCAGTAGTCTGGTTAACACAAGTGGCATCGGTCCCTTCTCCACTCAGGGTTGCTGCTCTGACACACACCAGGTAACTCGTCCACGTGTTGAGTCCAGTGATGATGTAGTTGTCAGGGGGAGGGTGAAGGACAACACTCCCTATAGGCTCTCCGGTAGTAGTGTTACTCAATGTCCAGCTGATGGTGTTGTTGACGATATCACATCTGGGGCAGTGTTCGTACGTAAATAAAAGAGGTGATTGATTGAAGGGGAGAGTATACGTATGTACAGTCACGAGTACTAATAAGTATTCAGGTGTGCTTCGAATACTTAAGAGACAGTAGTTAAATGCCCAATGAGATCTCCATTGTAATTATTAGTTCGTTGGTGAATTGGATTGTTCAAAGCTCGAATCAAATCTGTATATTTATTAGTGCTCGTGACTGTACACTGTTGGTAAATATGGAACAACTGCCAGATTCCTCCAAAACTATTTCAAGCAACAGGCCAACCACCATTATTTTTGTTCGTTTGCTGGTCCTGTTTTTCTGACATACTTTGGAGGAATCAACTAACTAAAAGTGTATTACTCCCTCAGTTAAGGACCCTGTGATCGTGTATGAAAATTGGAGGCTTCTGTTTCCTTCTGACTATGCCACGAAACAAACTCCTTCTATATAGGTTGTGTTTCGTGGCAATAATTGAAGGACTCGTTTACCTCCAATTCTCTGACTACAATACAGGGTCCCTTAAGTTCGTAAAATGGTTTGTACATGTATATAATAAGTATCTAGATTTTATTGTCTCATATATACGGTATTTACTGGAGCTTGTTTTTATTTAAGTGGAGATTTTCTTTTTGGTGAATTGGAAGGTCTCTGATTCCTCCAAACTTAGCCATCAAACAGATCCTCCTATTAATACCATTGAAGAGGTCTGTTTGTTGGTATGGTTAGGTGGAATCAGTATATTTCCTCTTTACCTACAAGAATATCTTCCCTTAAAATATCCAGGTGTTGTTGTTGTTGTTGTTGTTGAAAGTACGATAACCCTCCCTTGAATTAAAGTATCGTGACTCCCTTGAAAACAGTAACTCCCACCCGTGAGTACGATAACCTCCCTTTGAGAATGATGACCCCCTCTCCTTTGAATACGATAACACCTTTGAGTACGATAGCCATCCTTGAAAACAATAACACCTAATTTTGAGTACGATAACACCCCTTTGAGTACGATAACAATAACACCCATCTTTGAGTACGATAGCACCCACCGTGAAGTACGATAACAGCCCTTTGAGTACGATAACACCCCTTGAAAACAATAATACCCCCTTTTGAGTACGATAACCCTCCTTGAAAACAATAACACCCACCTTTGAGTACGATAACACCCCCTTTAAGTACGATGACTTACTTGGTGTCTGGTTGTTTCCAGGTGACATAGAGAGCATCTGGTTTTTCCATCACCTCATTAACCACCACACTACGAGGGGCACCTGGGGCTGTAGGGGGGGGGGGGGAAACACGTGCAGTTGTGGTCAAATGATTCCATGACACAGTGGAAGAAAAAAAAAAGAAAGAAAAAAATGACTAATCAGCAAACAGCGTCTATTTCCTGGCATGTATTATAGTCTTGCAGGAATCAGCAGTTGCCCATTAATATATCTTAAACAAACCTACAAGTTATTTATATTTTGATTTTTTTTTTTTTTTTTTTTTTTTTTGGGGGGGGGGTAGGGTGGTGCAGGAATATGTTACTACAGGCTTTCTATCCACCCCAAGCCTGTCCCCTTATTCCCTCACCCCCACCCCCAGTTCCCCCCTTCCCAAGTCTGTCCCTCTATTCCGGTACCCCCCCAACCCCCCGACCCACCCAAAACTCCCACACTGCCCTAAAACCACCCCCATGTCCGCCCTCCTCCTACTCCCGCACCCCCTTAATAGGTTATAATGATACGACAAGACCCACCTGTGTTTGTAGTTGTGCTGTAAGTGTGAGCAGAGGGACCGTAACCCTTACTGGTCGAGGCCCTGACGGAGACGGTGTAGTGGGTGCAGGGCAGGAGGTCAGTCAGGGTGTAGGTGGTGTTGGGGGTAGTGATGGGGGGACTAACCATACCATCAGGGGGGCTCCAGGTGACCGAGTAATGGGTGATGACGCCGTTGGGGACAGATGGGGGTGACCACTCCACCTTCAGGGAGTTTGTGACTGTGTTGTCCACCACCGTCAAGTTCTCCGGTGCATCCCAGGGTACTGCAAGGAACACGAGGAAACTTACTCAATTTAAAAGGGGTAATAAGTCACTTTTGTTACACTGGAGTGCCTTGATTCCTCCAAAGTATGTCAGGATACAAAACACTCACCATCACACTCACTACCGTCACACTCTGCATCACCACAAACACCTACAACACACTCACAAACACCACACTTACCACTACACTCAACACACCCACAAACACCACCACACTCACAAACACCACACTTGCCACCACACTCACCACCACAACCCCCACACTCACCATCAACACAAACACCTACAACACACTCACCACTCACCACCACAACCCCAACACTCACCATCTTCACTCGTCCTCTCCTCACCACACACTGGCTTGTCCCATACATGTTGTGGGTCGGTCCCAGAGTCGACACACACGAGGTACAAAGTGTAGGGGTGTAATCCAGTGACGGTGTACCGGGTCGTGTTGTGTACCTCAGCCTCACCACAACTCGTAACAACACCATCATCATCATCATCATCATCATCATCATCATCATCATCATCATCATCATCATCATCATCATCATCGTCATCATTTTCATTATTTTTGTTATTGTCATTCGTTGCTGGTGGTATAAAGTGATGGAGATTCGTGTTATTTTCATCGTGTGTTGTTGTGCTTGTTGTTGTTGTTGTTGTTTTGGTGGGTGTTTTTGTTATCATTAATGTTATTGTCATTGTTGGTATTATTGTTGTATTATCATTATTATTATTATTATTATTATTATTATTATTATTATTATTATTTTCATTTTCATTGTTATTGTTGTTGTTATTATTGTTAGTGTGGGTATTAATATCATTTATATTATTATCATTTATACTTTTTATCATCATCATAGAAAATCATTTAAAAAAGAAACTGATACCCAATCTTTCAAGTTAATCTCTCTCTCTCTCTCTCTCTCTCTCTCTCTCTCTCTCTCTCTCTCTCTCTCTCTCTCTCTCTCTCTCTCTCTCTCTCTCTCTCTCTCTCTCTCTCTCTCTCTCTCTCTTACCATTCCAGCTGACTAAGTAATATCCAGGACACCTTCCAATATCAACACTGAGGGTCCAAGTCACCTCCAGCTGATCAGGGAAGTCAGACACACACTCCACTTTTGTGTTGGCTACTGGCATCACTGCTGTAAAGAGGGGAAGAAGGAAAAACATAATTATTTAGCACTGTATCACTTAAATCACTGCTGTAAAGGGGGGAAGAAGAGAGAGCATAATTATTTAACATTGTATCACTTAAATCACTGATGTAAAGGGGGGAAGAAGAGAGAGCATAATTATTTAACACTGTATCACTTAAATCACAGTTGTAAGGGACAGAGGGGTTAGTATGTTTATCACTGTATAATACAAATCACTGTTGTAAAGAGGGGAAGAAGGAAGAGCATAATTATTTATCATTGTATCACTTAATTCACTGCTGTAAGGGGATTTTAATTTAACACTGTATCCCTTAAATCACTGCTGTAAGGGAAGAGAAGGATAGCATATGAGTATTCAACACTGTAAAAAAACTAATCATTGCTGTGAGGGGAAGAGAGAGAGAGAGAGTGTGTGTTTACATGGAGGTGCTATGTAAGTCACTGGTATGGTTTGCATGGCTGTATTTAAGTATTTTCTGTATCGGTGGAATATCAGGAATCAATTATAGTACTAATTATATTATTTGCTATTATATGATTCTGTACCTCTCTCAATAACTCTTACTGTAACCCTCTCTAGAAAATTATTATGGGGTGCTGCAAAATCATACACGTGTTGTTCTTTATTACCAAGATATTTACTATATACGATGGAAGGAAAGTGTTGGTGGATATTTTGATTGTGGCTTTACCAATCTTACTCATCCTCATACACTCAATCTTACACTCATATACCACTCAATCTTTCACTCAGTCATATACCACTCAATCTTACTCATCCTCATACACTCAATCTTACTCATCCTCATACACTCAATCTTGTACTCATATATCACTCACTCATCCCTATACACTCACTCACCTTGGGTCACCGTGGTAGCCTGGGTCACTCCGGGGTCACCTAAGGGCAGGTCACCACTGAAGGGTTGGACTGTGATGGTGTATGTGGTGCAGTGTTGGACGTCAGTGATGTTGTATTCGTATGTGTCCCCTTCTACTGTGACCTTCCCATACTCTCCTCCTCCTCCTCCTCCTCCTCCTCCCTCGGCACTCCATCCTACCTCGTACCATTCTACCTGGACCCAAAAAATAATACTAATACTAAAAAAAAAAAATGTATTGATGTAGTTTCAGTGATGTGATTTTTTGTTTTGTTTATCCACTCTCTTTGCAGGTACATTTTTCCTCTCTCGTTTCACCCCATTTATTCCCTCTCTATCTCACTTTGCACCCTCCTCTTCTTGGACCAAAGATAATGAATGATGTAATTTGAGTAAAATGTTCTTGTTCACTCTCTGACTCTCGTTCTCTCCCGTTCTTTTATATCACTTTGTATTTTCTTATGTATCCCCTATTGTATTCTCTGCTTTGTGTTGATGTTTGAATGCCCTTTGTATTTCCTTGTGTATCCCCCTGAAATTCCGTTTTGTATTCTCTTTCTATCCCTTTATATTGCTGTTTGAATGTCCATTGCATTCCCTTTATACCCCTTAAATTCTCTATTGCATTCTCTTTCTATCCCCGTTTGTATACCCCATAAATTGCCTATTGCATTCTCTTCCCATCCCTTCATAATATTGCCTTGTGTATCTTGCCTGACCTACCTGATCGCTGGTGGTGGTGTTGATGAGGGTCCACTGTACAAGTAGTCCATTCGACCCTGCCGGAGCTGCTATCACACTCACCAAGGTCTCAGATCGCTGGTGGCCTTCTGCTGTAATTCACCATGAGGGAGTTAATTAAGGGGATTGAGAGAAAAGGGACAATAAACACGATGACAAAAATAGAAAAGAAAAGAGGGATGCAACTGATAGGAAATTTAAGATACAAACAACTGAGTGAAAGTGCAAAAGTCCTGTTGGTTGGTTGGGTGATTGGTTGGTTGGTTGGTTGGTTGGGGGGTGGTTGATTGATTGGTTGGTTGAGTGGTTGGTTGAGTGGTTGGTTGAGTGGTTGGTTGGGGGGTGGTTGAGTGGTTGATTGGGTGCTTGAGTGGTTGTTTTTTGCACATCCTGATATTAGCTGATGATAATATTACTCTTAGGTGTTTGATAAAATCTTCTACTGGTTGTTTGTTTGTAAGTCTGTCTGGTTGCTTGTTTGGGTATGGGTGCTTGTTTCATTGTCTGCGTGGCTTTCTGTTTGTCTGTATGTGTGTTTGTCTGTCTGCGCTTGTGTATCGGTCTGTCTGTCTGTCTGTCTGTCTGCCTGCCTGTCTGTCTGTCTGTCTGTCTGTCTGTCTGTCTGTCTGTCTGCCTGCCTGCCTGCCTGTCTGTATATCTCTCAATTAATCTCTCTATCAATGTATCTGATAATGATAATAATGATAATAATAATAATAATAATAATAATAATAATAATAATAATAATAATAATAATAATAATAATAATAATAATAATATTAATAATAATAATAATAATAATAATAATAATAATAATAATAATAATAATAATAATAATAATAATAATAATAATAATAATGTACAGTTCTAAACAAATATTTAACTTACCTATTGTTTTATAGTTGTTATTGTTGTTGTTATTACTGTTATTATTATCATTATTGTTGTTGTTGTTGTTGTTGTGGTTGTTGTTGGTACTGCTGTCACTCCTCTGATTAAAATGAAATAAAACAAATTTACCAGAATTTAAATATACAAACATCCATTACAACGATAAGAGTAATAGTTATCATTGTAAATATCTGTGTTTAATATCAGTAATTATTATCACCATAGCAAATCACAAACTTGATTGATTTTGCAGATATACTGTATCTCACTCAAACACAAACACACACCGACACCCAAACACACACACACACATACACACAGTTACTCAAGTATACAAATATTTATGAGCGATTGATTATATTTAGTGGTGACAATTTGTGATGTCCTCATGTGTGTGTGTGTGTGTGTGTGTGTGTGTGTGTGTGTGTGTGTGTGTGTTTTGATGAGTGTATGTTTGTGTTTATGAGTGTGTGTGTTTTGGATGTGTGTGTGTGTGTGTGTGTGTGTGTGTGTGTGTGAGTGTGTGTTGCATGCATGTATGTGTTCGTGTGTATATGTGTATGTATGGGTTTTGAATGCGTGTGTGTGTGTGTGTGTGTGTGTGTGTGCACGAGGAGGATACTGATAAACTGATAAGCACTTCGTCTGCACCTTACATTTTCCCAGAGCACTATGCACAGATAACAACAACAACAACAACAACAACAACAACAACAACAATAATAAAACAACAACAACAACAAAGCCTCTCTGTTGGCCAGCTTCCCTCACCTCAACAAACAAACAAACAAACAAACATCACCTCTCCTCACATCACCTCTCTTTATTTTTTTAGGGGTAATTCTAATCTTGACTTACTTCACTTTATTTCACTTCATTCATTCATTATTTTCATCTTTCCTCACTTCACTTCTCCTTACCAAACCCCCACCTCACCTCACCTCACTTCACTTTTATGGGTGTCACTTTTTTTTTTTACCTTGGCTCACTTCACCTCACTTCAAACTAATCTCGTCTCTCTTTCCTGGGTGTCATTATTTTCATCTTGACTCATATCAGCTTATCTCACCTCGCCTCACTTCACTCCACAGGAAAGGAAATAGGAAATTGGGGAAGTAGACGAGTGAAAAATATTAAAAAATCAATCTTTCTTTATCCTCCTTAAACACACACACACTCTCTCTCTCTCTCTCTCTCTCTCTCTCTCTCTCTCTCTCTCTCTCTCTCTCTCTCTCTCTCTCTCTCTCTTTCTTTCATACACTAACCTGACTATAATACTGTTGTTGTTGATGTTGGTATTGGTGGTGGTGGTGGTACTGGAGATGGTGGTGATGTTGATGGTATTGGTGGTGGTTGTGGTGGTACTGTGCTCCCATGTTCCCTCCCAGTACCAGTAGCAGTAAAAACAGTACCGGTAGTAGGTGTGTGGAGGGTGTAAGTATCAACAGTCCACACCTCCACTTATACGAAGGAGGAGGAGGAGGAAGGGATGGAGGAGGAGGAGGAGGCATAGTTGTGATCACTAATTAACTAACTAACTATAAAGATGATTGACTGAGTGACTGTCCCCCTCCTCACTGACACTGACACTGACTCTCATCTCCCATCATCCAAGGCCTTATTGTTGCTGCTCCTCTTCACACACACACACACACACACACACACACTATTGATTGATAATGAACATAGTGCTTATCAGTTATGTGGCGGTATACCTGTGTGCAGCCCCGTTATCTCTGTGTGCAAAATCGTGCATTAGGTTTTGTACACCTGGCCACCATGGTTCTGAAGATTACAGCAATTAAAGAGGCTGTTACTAGGGAGCGATTATTTTGGTGACTTAGCAAACCCAACCTAGACACAGTTGATGAGCAGATGTTGACTTGCTGCTCAACTCTATTACAAGATGGTGGTGTTGGTGATGGTGATGGTGTTGGTGTTAGTGATGGTGGTCACGTTGCTATCCATGAGCAGTGGTGGGACTTTCTGGATTTCGTCGAGTATTGCATGGCATGGCTATCATAACAACACACAACATACACCTGTTATATACATTCTCATCCATTAAAGGAGGAAATATAGTGTTGGTGGTTAATTTGGAACAAATTATTCCAGCTAATTGTTCCGAGTAACAGACCAGCATTAATATTATTGTATTAAAGATAACATAATTGGACAAGTGCCAGGCGACTGATGATATCACAAAAAGATCTCATTCGTCTTGAAAGAGAAAAATAAATACAGGAATAGATAATGGTATAAAAATATCTATGTCTACCATCAATATTATCCACAGAAAATGAATCGTTTTCTAGCTTGGGAAAATTATTCGTTTTCTTTTAAGTAAAGTGTGGCGGCTAGAATCAGCTACCCACCACAAGCATCAGCCCTCTCGCCTGATGGGTTCTAATAGTGTAGCAGACAGGAATCCTTTTATTCATGTATTTCAGGTTCACTCTAAAATCTTATATACCATTTGTAGCCTGTATGAATAAACAGATTAAAAACCCACGATCTCTTAGTCTCCTTCCAAACCTCACCAGGAGACTAATGTAGCACCCCGCTACAGTGGTGACCCCGGAGTGACCATGAACATCCAATCTACTCCACATGGCTGGCAAACCTCTTCTTAGCCATCACGTCTAGTGACCCGGGAGTGTAAACCCAGACCTCTTCGTTAGCCGCTACGTCTGGTGACCCCAGAGTGTAAACCCAGACCTCTTCTTAGCCGCTACATCAGGTGACCCCGGAGCCGAACAACACATCTCAACTACGATGCTGCCAAGTAATCAGCACACATCACAACTACGATGCTGCCAAGTAATCAGCACATCTGCACTACTCACCATACATCTTCACTACCCACCACAATCTGGTGAGGAAGATGTGTTGGTGCAAACTACCCAGCACACATCTTAACACATCTCAACTACCCACGGTACCCACCACACACTGGTGCGGGAGATGTGTTGATGTAGACAAGCCAGCACCAACTCCTCTCTGCATCGCTGTTCGCAGAGTTCACCTGACCTTCGGACACCTGCTGCCAAGCAATGCAACTCCATATGTCTGGCAAGCTTCACCTGCTTCTGTCTCCAGCATATTACCCATTGCTACCCCTATCGACTACCAATCGAGGGAAGGTGTTTCCGTAGTCAGAAACTGGTGCATCTGGGAGCCCTTCGTCCATCATAATCTATGCACTACCAGCATATATTCCTGCAGCGCTCTAGTGTGTACGCCGAGCGTAGCTAACGCCCGTACCACTACTGCCACACACGGCCCTACATCACGGCTCGACCTATCTACAAGACGACGACCCGCCGCCTGTAGGTCGCCCCTTCTAACACGGACCAAGAATTTCTCGCTGAGGGGGGAGTATTGTGGCGGCTAGAATCAGCTACCCGCCACAAGCATCAGCCCTCTCGCCTGATGGGTTCTAATAGTGTAGCAGGCAGGAATCCTTTTATTCATGTATTTCAGGTTCACTCTAAAATCTTATATACCATTTGTAGCCTGTATGAATAAAGAGATTAAAAACCCACGATCTCTTAGTCTCCTTCCAAACCTCACCAGGAGACTAATGTAGCACCCCGCTACAAAAGTTACACAAGCTTTCGAAAACTAGATTTGTCTGTTTACAATTTATTTTGTATTATTATTGGACGTTGTCAGATGAAATATAATAGACTATAGTGTTGGGCATATAGATATCAAAGTATCGATACTTCTGATACCATCCCAGTACTATAAAGCATCGATACTGATTGCGTGGTATCGAGTATTATGAATATTTAGTATATTTAGTTTATTTAACTCTCAATAGACTCAATAATAATAATAATAATGATAACCTTATTACCACTACCCCAACTCTTATTCCTACTCTTACTCGTACTACTACTATTAATAATAATAATAATAATGATAACCTTATTACTATTACTCCAACTCTTATTCCTACTCTTACTCGTACTACTACTACTACTACTACTACTAGTAATAATAATAGTAATAATCCCTATTAGAATGGTCAGTGAAAATGATGCATTACAATATATTCTCTCTCTCTCTCTCTCTCTCTCTCTCTCATGGGTGAACAGGAAAGCCTCTAATTCCCCCATACTTAGTCAAAAAACAAATATCCCATTAGAAATACCGAAGGCTTCTGTTTTCTGATAGTGTTAGGAGGAATCAGTAGCCTTCCAATTTACCATATAAAGAATTTCTCCCATTAAATTTAAGCATGTTTACCCTTTTCACACAGTGTTGCCAATATAAATTAATACATATGGATAAATAAAAAAAAAACTAAGATATATTTTTCATATTTTCTGTCATCCCTCCATTACCCCCGAATTATTTTTTATTTTATTTTCATTACCCCCCATTGGCTAAAGTACAGCCACAATGAAATAACCACCCACACTTTCCTTCCATCGTAGTAAATATTATCTTGGTAATAAACAACAACACGAGTGTCATTTTGCGGTACCTCATAATAATAATAATAATAATAATAATAATAATAATAATAATAATAATAATAATAATAACATCTAAAGATAAACAATAAACAATAATAATAATAAAGTACCACAAAGAATAAAACATACATACAACACCAAACAAATCGTAAGAGAAAAAGTATATAATATTATACTACTACTACTACTAATAATAATAATAATAATAATAATATCCACCAATACTTTTCTTCTATCGTAGTACATAATATCTTGGTAATAATGAACAACACGTGTATAATTTTGCAGCACCTCATCATAATAATAATAATTGAGGGGGTCGTTTGAGTTGACGTTAAGGTGTTCTTTCTCTCTGTCACTGCACCTAGCTTCTCCTTCCTTACCTCTTTCTTCTTGTTTACACACACACACACACACATTGTCTTTCTTTCTGTCTCTCTCTCACACACACACACACATTGTCTTTCTTTCTGTCTCTCTCACACACACACATATACGCACATAACGCACATTCTGTCTGTCTGTCTGTCTCACATACACACACACACACACTCTATCTCTTTTTTTCTCTCACACACGTACACACACACACTCTCTCTTTCTCTCTCTCACACACACACACACACACACGCACACACTCACTCACTCACTCACATTCTCCCTAACTCTCTCTCTCTCATACACGCACACACACATACATACACTCTCTTTCACACACACTCACTCTCTCTAACACACATACTCACAGTCTCTCTCTCTCTCTCTCTCTCTCTCTCTCTCTCTCTCTCTCTCTAACCTGACTATCCTGAGACACGTATACAATAATGACCATCCCTCCTCCTGCTCTTCCTCCTCATATTACCTTGTGGATAACTACTTACTTCCCTACTACAGTCTCCCTTTACACACACTCACTCCCTCACTTCTACAATCACTCCCACTCTCTTGTGTCTCTCTCCTACTTATACTCCTTCCTATGCTTCTCTCTCCCTATTTTTTTCTCTCTCTCTCTCTCTCTCTCTCTCTCTCTCTCTCTCTCTCTCTCTCTCTCTCTCTTCTTCCACTCTTTTCTATGCTTCTCTCTCTTTCCTCTCTTGTCTCTCTCCTTCTTATACTCCTTCCTATGCTTCTCTCTCTTTATTCTTTCCTCTTATTTTTCTCTCATTCTCTTCACTCCTTTCTATGCTTTTTTTCTCTCTCTCTTCCTCTCTCTCTCTGTGTAACTGTTTCGTGCAGAGATTGCTTAAAAAATGACAGTAATATTTGTCACACTATAAACTAAATTTGTTATAGAGTAGATATGGTAAAACATTATTATTATTATTATTTTATGTTATGGTTTAGAGTTTGAAGTAGAATTATTTTTTTTATAGATAGGAATATACGATGGTAAACTCTATTATCTTATTAACTACACTTACTTAGGGCGGGGGTCAATACTGGCATATATGGGATGTAGAAAAAATAACCAACTAGTATAGACAGGCATCCTTAACCTGTGGGAAAAAAAATCACAATTCTCCCTTGGCTTGTATGATGCCCGACAGTTCCCCGTGTCCGTATGTGTGTAGTCATGGAAACGAACACTTGCTAAAATTATTATCATGGTTTGTGTGTACCGTATAATTCTACAGATGTTTACCAATAAAATCTTCTTTAATCTTGTTTACATCATCATATTAGAAAGAGATAGAATTGTACACACGAGAGAATAGAATACGGTATAATTTTTATAGTTTATTATTCAATGGAATCTCTAGCCACAGTCCATACAAGGAATCGAACGCAGGAGAAACAAGACTGGGGTTACCTGGTGTTGCTATTTATCAAGGCACGTCAGAGTGTGAGTTGCAGTGGTCGAGTGAGGGTGTGTGCGTTCGCTCTCTCCTCTCTTCTCGTGAATTCCTTGGTCAGTAGATATTCCTTAAATTAAGTTTATCCTCACCTAGCTTCCTCAGTGACATAAGAGGTTGTTATAGACAGAGTGCGTTGTTGTGAAAGACTGATATAAAGTGTTGGTGCCCAGATAGATGCATATATACACAGACGTTTCTTAGAAGTTTGGGTTTGCCCAGGAAGGAAAAGAGAAAAAAAGAAAGAGCGAATGTTTACGAAGTGAGTGGGCGAGCTGTTGGGGTCCTCACTACTACTACCTTATCTCACCTCTCCTTACCTTTCTTGGCCTTACCTTGTCTTACCTTATCATACCTTTCTTCACCTCTCCTTGCCTTACCTCATTTTACCTAATCTTACCTTTATTCACCTCTCCATGCCTTATCTTACCTTTCTTCACCTCTCCTCACCTTATCTTCTGTCACCTACCCTCACCACCAATTTAACTTTTCTAGCCTCACCTTACCTTAGTAACCTCACCTCTCTTCCCTAACCTTACCTTACCAAGCCTATCCTCACCTTACCTCACCCTCGTCACCATCACCTTACCTCACCTTACTTCATCTAACCTCGTCTTAACTTACCACCACAACCTCACCTTACCTCACCTCATTACTTCACTCGCATGCAATAGAGGTTTGAAATTCGTCCGAGGATTTGGTGTTATCAGTCGCCTTCTTACAAAATCAAAACAAAGCAAAAAAAACTACTACTACTTTCCCGTACTATAATCTAAGTTCACAGGTCAGAGTGTCGATAAAATGAAATAATAATATAGTAAGAAGTTAAAATGAATAATATATTAATAGTCTCTAGAAATAAGAGTAAAAGATAATATAATTGTCTCTAGTGGTGAAATGGAAAGCTGTTCATTCCTCCCCCACACTTTGTACCTACGTAGTCTAATTATTATTCTTTGGACTGTACTGTATCTCCTCTGAACAACTCTGAAACGAAGCTGTTCTATTTTTATTTCGATTTTATTTATATGGTGTAAGATAATGTTTGATTTAACTGACTTAACTAGATGACTATTTAGTTTTTTTAGATTTGTACTGTACATATTTTGTGTGTGTGTGTGTGTTTGTGTGTCCTTCCTTCCCTGGTGTTGTGTAGGTGGAAGCTGTAGGTGTGGATTGTAGTGTGTGTGTGTGTAATAGGTGTGGGTAGAATAGATGTGTGTGAGTTTAGGAATTGAATAGGGTGTGTGTGTATGTGTGTGATGGTATGTGTATAGAATAAGTGTCGTGTGTGTGTATGTAGTGGTGATGGTGTGTGTGGGCTTAAGTATGAAATTGATGATGTGTGTGTGTGTGTGTGTGTGTGTGTGTGAGACAGAAACAAATGTAGTGGTTGGAGGTGATGGCATGCAGGTGTAGGGTGAAGTGTAGACATATATGGAGTGGGAGATGTGTAAGAGAGAGAGAGAGAGAGAGAGAGGGGCAAGGGTGGGTGGTGGTGTTGTGGAGTTTAAATATATATGGAGTGGCAGATGTTTGTCAAAGAGGGTTAATTAGATGTGAGTGAAAAAGGGACAAGTGAAGTGGTGGTGTGTAAGGAAGGGTGTATTTTTAGACATATATGGAACTGCAGATGTGTGTTAAAGAGGGTAAGGTGTGGGTGGAAAAAGACAACTGTGGGTTTAAAGTAGGTATATATAATAGTTTAGACATATATGGAGCTGCAGATATTTGTCAGAAGGGGAAATGCCTTAGTGGATGATAAGGGATAGGTATGTGTGATGATGAAGAGAGAGAGAGAGAGAGAGAGAGAGAGAGAGAGAGAGAGAGAGAGAGAGAGAGAGAGACTGACTTATGGACAGAGGCGTGTTGGAGAGAATTTTGAGGTGTTAGAGAGAGAAAGAAAGTTATGTAAATGAATGGCAATTGTATATAGAGGCGAGAAGTCTCATCAGAGTGTAAGGCTTAGCTTAGTGTGGTTTGAGGAGGAGATGGTGTGTGTGTGTGTGTATGTGTGTGATAGTGTGTAGGTGTGTGTGTGTGGGGGTGATACAGTGTTGGTGTGTGTGTGTGTGTGTGTGTGTGTGTGTATGTATGTGTGTGTGTGTGTGTGTGAGGGAGTCATATTTCCCTTGGCTTTCTTATCCTGTCCTTGGGTTTCTTCCTGGATGCTGTGTGTGTGTGTGTGTGTGTGTGTTGTATCAGTGTGTGTATGTGTGTGTGTGGTGGTGGTGTTAGTAAAGTGTTTAAGTGGTGTGTGTGTGTGTGGGTTGTGGTGGTGGTGATGATGGTGGTATGAGTTGTGGATGTGTGTGTGTTGTGGTGGTGGTGGTTTTAATACAGTGTTTTAAGTGGTGTGTGTGTGTATGGGTTGTGGATGTGTGTGTGTTGTGTGTGTGTAAGTGTGTTGTGGTGATGTTATTGTTTGTGTGTGTGTGTGTATGGGTTGTGTGTGGTGATGTGTGTATGTATGTATGGATGATTCGCCCGTACACACTTGCATGAGAGGAGGCACAGATATCCACTCATTTAAGGTAGACTACCAAACTCTGTCTCCCACATTACCACTCAAGCTTCACATCCTCTCACCCACACCACCTCTACTCAAGCTCTCTCTCTCTCTCTCTCTCTCTCTTATACAAACCATATCTTTATTTATTCTCTTTAGTTGCATGTGTGTGGTTTTTTTTTTTTTTTGGATGGTATAGGTGTAGTGTTTAATGTATGTGTGTGTGTTTGGGTGCAATGTGTGTGTGTATGTGTGTCGTGTGTGTAAGTGTATGTATGTTGTGTCGTGTGTGTGTGTGTGTGTTGCCTGCTAGGGGGGGTTGGCTGGAGGTAAGAAATACATCAACACTGCTGGAACAGATTGTTGCTTTCAGAATGTTACGTAAAGAAAAACTCCAAGTGGACCATTGTTGTTGTTGGCTCCTGGCGATGTTGTAGTGTAATGTTTTCAATGTAATATATATAATGTAACGTGCATTGTAATATATGTAGTGTATGTGTATAATGTAATATGTGTGTGTGTGTGTGAGAGAGAGAGAGAGAGAGAGAGAGAGAGAGAGAGAGAGAGAGAGAGAGAGAGAGAGAGAGAGAGACGTGTTGCAGTGTAATGTTTTCAATGTAATATCTATAATGTAACATGTGCAATGTAATGTATGTGTACAATGTAGTGTGTGTGTGTAGTATAAGGCTTGCAGTTTATATGTACAATGTAATGTGTGTGTTTGTGTGTGTGTGTAGTATAAGGCTTGCAGTGTAATGTGTGTTTAATATGTGTATTACAATGTGTAGAGTTTGATGTGTATAATAGTGTAACGTATGTGTGTGTGTGTGTGTGTAGCGCAACGTGTGTATTATATGTGTAGTATGTGTGCAGAGTATATATATGATGTATATATTGTAGTGTAACATGTGTGTGTACAGTGCAAAGTGTGAATTATGTGTGCAGTGTGTATGGTGTGTGCAGTGTGTATTATGTAAAATGTGTGTGTGCAGTATAACGTGTGTGTGTGTATAGTGCAACGTGTGAATTATGTGTATAGTGTATATGGTGTAAAATGTGTGTGTGCAATATAACGTGTGTTGAGTAATAATAATGTGCAGCAGTGTGTATGTTGTAATGTGTATGTATGTGAAGTATATAAGGTTTGCAGTGGGTATAGCCTAGTGTAATGCATAATAATTATAGTGTAAAGTACTAAACCATACTCTCTGTTTCTATAAAGACAAGAATATTAGTTACTTCCACGTGTTAACATTCACACAAACACGCAGTGAACTTGTCTCCAGTGAAAGCGATACACACACACACATACACACACACACACACACACACACACACCTTATGAATCTGTAATGAGTCAGTGGGCTAATGATACAGTCTGGTCATGATTATGATATTTTTCACTGACATATGCACAACTTGTATGTATGAGTATAGAGGGGAGTAGAGAGTGAGTAGCCTAGCAAGTTATATGATAATTTTTACTAACAGATGCACAAAAAGTTAGTAGTGTATGGAAGTAGAGGAGAGTATAGGTGTAGTAAATAAGAGATAGGAGTCTTATTAGTCGTTCATAGTAAACAACGAACGCTCTGTATAGACTGTTTTGCTCTGTTGATTACGTAAACAAGTGACTGAATGACGCTCTGATATAAACAAACCAGTGTTACTAAGCTATGCAAACAACAACGTGAATGACTCTCTGATCAAACCAAACAAAGTGTAAGTTAACCAAATCGTGCCTGGGCTAAATTTCAGTGTGTGATTATTTTCTTTTTAACCAACTAGATGCAAAGAAACAGCTGAAGGAAAGAAGGAGGGAGGCGTGGCTTAAAGTAAACAAAAGACAAACCGAAAGACAATCTCTTAAACTCTAAAAGAAACTGAGGACAACCAGAAAGAACTCAAAGAAACAAACCTTAAAAGAGACATAACAATAAACCCAAGATAAACCAAAATAGAACACCCTCCCCCCCAAAAATAAACCCATTAGGAAATAAAAATAAGTGTAATTAAACCAAGTCCCACACAAAGACAATAATTACACCCTGTGAAAAAAAAGTAGAAAAAGAAAAACAAGAGGGACAAAAAAATATAATAAAAGAGACAGGGTGAAGGAGGAGTATACATAGCAGAAGAAGAAGAAGGCGACGTCGTAGAAGAAAAAGTGAGAAAGGGTGAAGGAGGAGTATAACAGCAGAAGGAGGCGTCGTAGAAGGAAAAGGAGATCGAAGACAAGACAAGACAAGACGGAGGAGAGAAGAGTACTCACCGTTTACCAGGAGGTAGAGCCGTCGGGTTGGGTCAGGATGGCACGCAGTTACAGAAGTTCATCATCCTCTTCGACAACCCCAACCTCCTCTACTTCCCAGGCCACTTCATCTCAGGCAGGGTCATTGTCGAGTTGGAGGAGGACACGTCGGTTCTTGGTGAGTGTTTTGTTTTGTTTGTTGTTATTGTAGTTGTTGCTGTTTTTATCGGTACTGCATGGGTGAGTGTTTTGTTTGTTATTGTTGTTGTTGTTCATCTTTTTATCGGTACTGTGTGATTGTTTTGTTGTTATTGTTCATCTGTTTATCGGTGCTTGGTAAGAGTTTTGTTGTTATTGTTCATCTTTTTATCGGTGCTTTGTTATTCTTGTTTTTATCAATCCCTAGTGTTTGTATTCGTCTTATTATCAGGACTTGGTGTTTGCCATTCTTCTTTTCATTAGTACTCGGTAAGTGTTTTATTATTCATCTTTATATCGGTAATCGTTAAGTATTAGTTATTATTTTTTATCTGTGTTTAGTAAGAGTAGCGTGGCCTTCTTTCGGTCTAGTTCCTTCTTTCCCTCTTCTCTTTATATCGTTACCTAATTATACATTCTCTCTCTCTCTCTCTCTCTCTCTCTCTCTCTCTCTCTCTTCTCTCTCTCTCTCTCTCTCTCTCTCTCTCTCTCTCTCTCTCTCTCTCTCTCTCTCTCTCTCTCTCTCTCTCTCTCTCTCTCTCTCTCTCTCTCAAACAAATACACAAGGCCACATATCCGCTCAGAATACCATACACACATACACATATCATTGAGGTCATCCATATAGAGAGGTAAGACAAACCTTCCCAACACCCATCCATTCCATTGTTTACATTGAGGTGGAGAAGCCCCTTACATTCACCAACCATCACACACATGGGCTCGTTCATGTATGGCTATTTGTCTGTATGTCTGTCTAATCTTCTGTCTTTTCACTCCATTTGTTTTTATCTGTCTGTCTGGAACACTTGTAGGGCGGAGGGTGTGTGTATATTTTTGGGTGTCGTAGGGGTGAATATGTTAGGGGGTCTAATTAGGAATGTATTGGTGCCTTAGAAAGATATTAGAGTGTGTTGGTGCAATAGAAAATGAGAAGGCTTTGTGTTGGCACCCTGCAATTTGTAAACCACAGACAAATCATTATTATCACAATCTGTCAAGAGGAATATATATATATAAAATGTGTCCTTACGTATTGAAGATGAAGGAGTAAAGTAATGAACACAAAATAATGGAAGCATATAAAAAGGAAACAAAATAATTCCTTCGTGCTTACAGGGTCTTCCAAGCCTCGTGCAATATTCTCCCTTCCGCATTAGTTCGTTGGATTCAGGGTGATAACGGAAGAAATCCCTATATGGAGCGAGAGACCCAGGCATCACGCAATAGGTTAAGAGGGTCGTCTCACGGGGTCGGCTGTAGTGGGTCGAGTTGGTTGGAGTCTAACGTGGCCTTCTTAACCATGTAAACAAAACAGGAAACTCCTTACTCGTACCGTATAGGCTTACTGTAGTGAGGGGGTCTGTTTCCTGGCATAGTTTGGAAGAGTTATCAACCAAGAAAGGAAGATGTATATTATAGTTTGGAGGATATAGCAGCCCACTAATTCAACCAAATCAAGAAAGGAAAATGTATATTGTGGTGGTCCGTTTTCCCGGCATAGTTTGGAGGATTTAGCAGCCAACTAATTCACCCAAATCAAGAAAGGAAGATGTATACAGTATTGAAGTAATCAGTTTCGTACATAGTTTGGAGGAATTATCAGCCAACCAAATCATACCAAAACAAAAAAGAAAGTAAGGTACTAAGGTCAAACGAGGTCAGTTGTTGGTGAGAGAGGAAGAAGAGGAGGAGTTGGGCGTTGGTGGACCCATCTCACACACAAGAGAGGTCAGGTGAGGTCAGGGCAGGTCAGGGAGGTGCCAGCTTTCTCCAGACCATATCACATCAGTCTGGGCGTGAGTGGAGGGGGGGGAGGGGGGGAGGGGGGATGGGTATATATTAGGATGGGTAGGAGGAGGGTAGGGGTATGAGGGAAGGGGATGGGTGCCTGGTTATTCAGTGGGATGGTAGGTAGGTAGGGAGGATTGGAGGGGGGAGGGTGCCTGGGTATTCCTTTGGATGGGTAGGGAGGTAGGGAGGGGGTATACAGTGGGATGAGTGGGGGGATGGAATACCTGAGGATGGGTAGGGTAGGGTAGGGAGGGGGGGATGAAAGGTGTCCAAGTGTTTGTGTGGGTATTTGTTCTTCATTCTAGCACAGCTGTTACAAATGGGTTCATGAAAGGGATACTCGCTTGGGTTCATTTGGTGTGTGTGTGTGTGTGTGTGTGTGTGTGTGTGTGTGTGTGTGTGTGTGTGTGTGTGTGGTTACTGAATCCCCCAAGCTATGCCAGGAAACATCATCATCATTATCCTTATTATCATCTGTCTTTCTGTTTACCATCACTATCATCCACCATCACAACTATCTACACCATCACCATCAACACTACCAACACCACTACCACCACCATCAACACTACCACTACCGGTACCACAACAAACACTACCACTATCAACACCACCACCACCACTATCACTATCACTACCATCTCTCCTAGGACATTACTCTTCCCCTTTGTACTGTAACACACACAGCTTACAATGGACGGAAAAAGGAGGGTGGTGACTAGAAGGAAGGAGAGACTTACTGCAGGGCGGGACTCTCCTCTCTCTCTCTCTCCTTTCTCTCTCTCTCTCTCTCTCTCTCTCTCTCTCTCTCTCTCTCTCTCTCTCTCTCTCTCTCTCTCTCCACAGAGGAGGAAAGAGAGACATAAAGGATGAGAACAGATGAAATAGAAGTAGAAAAAAAATAGAAGGAAGAGAAAGCGAAAGCGGTAGAGGAGGAGATGGAAGAAAAACAAAAGTTGGACTAAGGAGAGGTATAAGGGGAGGGAGGTGGAAGGAAGAAGAGAAAGAGATGGAGGAAGAAGAAGAAGAAACCCCCAAGGTGAAACGACACATTATCCAACAAATTAAGTAAATAATGAAGGAAGGAATGCAGGATAATGAGGTCATTGTCATTCACCATTTTTTTTTTTAAGGATAGTACAGTGTTAATAATAAAATAAATATGGAGCAAATTATTCCTCCAACTATTTAAAGCAACAAACAGGCCATGCACCTTTATTAGCGTTTATTGGATCCTGTTTCCTGACATACTTTGGAGGAATCAAGGCACTCCAATGTACTACCAAAAAGTATACTACAGTACCCTTTTAA